>JARHVA010001445.1:280000-312500 GCA_037957365.1 Torreya grandis
CCTCTTGTAAAGAAGCACATTTTTTAGATAGTGCAATTTAAACCTTACTAGGTTTCTTTAACTTGGATAAACACAAGAGGTTGTGATAATATTACCTTAGTATTTTGATGATTAGGTACTTAAAGTCTATATTTTTTTACTTTAGGTTATATGATTTATTTTTTAAGTACCACTTTTGGTAATATCTACATTTTAATTATGGCTCATAAGGATTTCCTTAAATAGTAATCATTTTGTTATGATTTACAAACTTTAGACATTGATGTAACATAGATTTGATTTATATCATTATATTAAGTCAAGATTATCTAACTCAAATATCATGTCTCATTATCCAACAATATATGAAACAACATTAAGAAAGTATTAGGACTTATCGTGATAGCTAATGTGATACCTTGAGAAGTTGAATGAGTAAGCCTAGCATGTGCTTTAATAATAGTGGTTGTACCATCTAAATACTATTGATTATCCACAACTATTAATAAATTACATTGTCCATATGCTTAAAATTGAATGAATATCAACCCCAATTTCCTTAGTTAACTTAGAAGGTGAATATATGAAATACCATATGAATAATGGCTTGTTGTTAGAATCTCATGGTCATAGAAAGTATAGAGGGATCCCCCTTATGTGCATCTATGAACAAACCAATTACACCATTTAATAAATTCTCATTTTAAATTGGTGGTTATTTTTTAGGGGATACCATGTGAAAATTATATTGATTTTAAGTATCATGAATTATATTATATTGGTAAATTTTTTAAAATATTGATTAGGCTAAGTAACTAATTTGAAGAAAGTATTATTATGTCCATCCTCTCGAATGAAATTTATATCAATTAAGTATTGAATAATATATCTCAATGAAAAATATATATTAGTAGGATGACCTAAATGTATATGATAATCATAATATGTATTCACATCATAATTCTTAGGTTAATCCTGATACAATTCAAGTTCACATTGAGAAGGTAAAGAAAGCATATTAGATTTTATAGATACTAAAATATGGTATTAGGCATTTGGTATTATGAGGTTTTACCTACTTTCACCCTAAATGACTTGTATGTACATATATGGCTCCAAATCACTATTCTCTCACATCCACATTACTTTCATGGGTCCAATCCTTCTATATTACTCTCAGTCACACAAAATAAATCCCAAATTCTATGTCAAACTAGTAAATTATCATAGTCAAACATATACAAATCATCACATTAACATTCTTGTTTTTCAAAATGTAATGTCAAACTTAGACCATACCATTTTATGGTATCACTTGAATTTAATATTTTTATCCCTCAACTAAAAATGGTTATATTTAATAATCAAATCATTCCTATAAGTTGAACCATTTGCCTAACATGTTGATGGCATGAGAAATTACCTAGAAAGCCTTATATTAATAAAAAATAAGTCTAAGATTATAAAATATATAATACTTATTTTGCATACATATTTATAATATTACACAATAAAATATACTACCCATTATTCTAAATTTATAAATTAGATAGAAGAAGAAGGTCTTAGCCAAGTTTGAAGCCCCACAAAGCTAAGCCAAAGCTACCATTTTTCAAGTGTTGGAAGATATATCATAGGTTATGTACATTAAAAGAATAGTAATTATACACATACACATAATGGGGATAAATAAATGTGGTTTGACATCCCTCTTTATAGTATTGGATATATAGGTAGCATTCAACCATTCAACAAGGAGTAGCTGGGATCATCTCAACCCAGTTTTATTACCATTTTTAAAGTCTAATAATATCACTGTAAGTGGACTTAAGATTTCAAGTGAAGGATACATTTTTTTTTATTCACAACATAAATATACATATATATCATACATAGAGTTTTAAAACAATTACATACACATGTACATATAAAAATGAGAATCAATATGTATAGAGATAAAATCATCAAACTTAGGACATAATATTTGGTGGTACCAACCTGAGGTTGATGCTAATATTTTGGAACACATAGAGGTCTAGATCCTAATCATAATGGTCTATAATCTAGTTTAACATCCTTCCTACCACCTTTTTGTAGTCTCAATCCTTCAAATAATACTTAACCACTATGCATATTATACTTGTAATATAGTTTCTATATTTACTAAGTGAAAATTTCAAATCAATTTTAATCCTTTACATTTAGATTGATGCTTAATTTTTATACATTATAATTTGAATTTATTATAGTAATTTGTATCTTATTCATGTTTAACATTAATACAAAATAGGAAAAAATATATTGGTGAACCCATATATTGCTTAAACATTTTTGAAACCTAGGTTTCATTTAAGTTTCCATCCTTCTTTTTAAGGTTTTTGAATATCTACCTTAGGGTTACATTTTCAAAATTTATTTATGATATTCCCCGATTTTAAAAATTACACATGCCTATAATGGATTGACGTAGTTTATAATTTTTTATTCAAGATATGATTTTAATAATTATACGTATTTTACCTTTATTATTTAAAATTAATAACAACCACATAATCAAATGGATGAAATGTATGTATAACAATAGGGAAAAATTAATTGTATAAAATTTATATCCTTTAGGCTTGAACTCTATTTCATATGGCATCAGGGGGTGGGGGTGTGGGTGTGAGGGAGGGGGAATGATATATCAATGGCTACTATCTAACCTAAATTATATAACCTATTAGTAGATTTTGAGTGAGGGAGGGTGATATATCAAAGGATACTATCTAACTTGGAGTATGTACCCAATTGTTAATATACTTAGTCTTTATTACTAAATCTTGTAGTATACATAATTATATATATAGGTAATTGGGGTTAATTCTGTTCAAGACATACACATATAAATCCTTGAAAATGGGTAATGATGACAATAATAGATAAATATTTAGGTAGAAGCATAAACAGTTGTCTATGTATTCATATTTATGCATATATATATATATATATATATATATATATATATATATATATATATATATATATAAAAGGTGAATATTTATTTGGTTGAGTTTATGTTATACGTTTGGACATTTGATTATATAATTACTTGTATGAGGCAATTATAAGTCTTAGACAGAGGATTAAATTCACAATATTCATAGGCATATATACATTTCTTAGTCTTTATCTAATTCAATTTGGATAGAATATTAAATAAAATTGATTTATATGGTTATCAATTGAACCTATTATGTAATATCTTATGGACTATGTAAATGATAAGGCTAAGTTATATTATTTGAATTCTCAATGTTTAGACATAATAGAATGAGTATAAATTCTTTGATCATTTTATATGAAATTAATTCTAATAGTATTTTAAATTGAGTGATTTGTGTATTTTGAAATAATAAAATTGGTAAATGATTGTTTAGTTGTGTTAAAATTTTAAATCACATATATTATGTGTGTTTTTAGTCAAAACAATTAAATTGGGAATTACTTGGTATATTAAATGTATTGAGATAATTTATTTTAGCATGAATGTATACAGAGAGTATATGATACACTCTAGGATTTTGTATAGTAGATTGTCCACTTAGAGTATGACATACACATTCTCATGTTATGAATATATTAAAAGTTATATGTATACCTGAGAGTTAAAAATAGTACATATATACATGATATGAACATATGATTTGTTGATAGTGTTAAAAATATAAGAATGGATATACCATATATAAATGTAACTTCTTATATGTTGGTAAACATTATTATATATAAGGGTAAAATGGGTGACTTGTTAGGTATTTAATGTTTAGATGAAACATTAAAATAAGGGATTTATTTGCTTAAATAAAAATGTTATTAAGTTTTTTTATGAGTAGATTTTATTGTATTATGGAATATGAGAAAATAAATAAGTCATGATTAATTATATTTTTCATGGATGAAATAACATTTCAAGTTACTTATGATATGGAGTAACTTAGAGTCTAGATATAATTCTTACCTAGACGGTACATTTATATTAAGGTATGTTTATGATTCTATTTATTATTCTGTAATAAGTTAGATGACTTTAGACTTATTCCATTACATTTGATGGACTAAATTTATGTATTTGATATTTTTGTATTTATCATATTTACATATGAAAATAAGGAATATTCTAAATGAATCTATTGGTTTTTATACCAATATATAATTTAACTAAATCCCAAATTAATGACACTAAATAAGCAATGGATAGATTCTACTAGATTAAGTAGCACCATTAATGGAGGATGAGGTGTAATATGATTGAGTGGTGTGGATGAAATTGACTAATCCTAGAGATCATTAACTATTTGAAAACTTTGGCCAAAGTAATGTTTATATTTAAACATTGTCATTTCATGTGTTTGATAAAGTTTACATATTTTTACAATATTCTGTTAGAATGAATTTCTTTATGTTACACATCATGTATTAGTTATCTTACAACACATAGGTTCTATTTTATCAGTTTATATTCCCACACCATAATCATCTACCCATGGATTAAGGGAGGGTCATTCCCTTATTGGTAGATAATGTGGGGAATCAATGATCCATGGTTGTTATAGAAAATCACTCAGATGATGCTCTCTCTCCCCAAATGAGTACTACACTAGAGACTACACTTGAGATTATATATAGATACTTGAGTCATGGAGACTCTTGCTCTATGGATATTTGTATCATTTTATTATTAATATTTGAGACATAATTTATTTTTAAAATTGTTCTATTTATTTGTGAGTACATCTATAACAGTGGCTGTAATGTTGTATCAACTATGGCTGAAATTGTATTATTCTAATGAAATAAATGTAGTATTTATTGTTTATTCATCATTGTTCATGTTTTATCATATCATTATCTTAGTTATTATTATCTAAATGGATTAGCTATAAAACTTACGGGGTTAAATAAAATAATACATTTCGTTAAAGATCACTTAGATTTTTCATGGTGAAATCTATTACATAAATATGTGTAATTAATATTAAAAAATAAAAAATTTACTCTATTCTGGTAAAAATCAGTGGGTTTGTTTCATTTATGGGTTTTACCCTTTTGTTTTACTAGTACACACCTACATGAACTTATTATTTGTTTTAAACCTACATATTATCCTGCATAGACATGCACAAATGATTAGTGTAGTCCTCATGATAATAGGTCACTATTTTAAAAATTGATTAGTATCAGTAATTGATACTAAATTGATCAATGGTACTAACCCTCTCCTAGGAATAATTATTTTTAAAATAAAATATTTCCTTAGGGTCAAATCATCTTCCTATCATGTTAGTAATGTGATAAATTATATAGTTGGAATCATATTCATATAAATAATAGCCTCAAATGATAAGGGACTTGGCACTTATCTCACACACACACACACACACACACACACACACACACACACACACACACACACACACACACACACACACACACACACACACACAATTTAACATTGATAAAATTCCTACTAAATTCAAAACCAATAAATAAGATTAGTCAAAGTCCAACTCATTCCAATTAAAATCTAGCTTAAATATGTGGCTTGATTTCCATCCTTGGATTATCAGATACATAGGGAGTGGACAATAATCAATAAGGAGGATTTTGGACAACTCAACCCATTAAAATTTTCCATAATTATTAAATTTTTATCCCTCATAAGTACACATAGGTTTTAAGGTAAAGGAGGTTGATCTTTTGAATGCATATCATCAGGTTTAGGCATCACACATATATAGATTATCGATACAAGGAAAGGTGATATTATAGAAGCTTATATCTCTTATAATGCAGGTCACTACTAACTAATATATGTTAGTATTTTTAGTTGATACTAACATAGATTTGATGAAATTTATCTTGCACAAATACATATGTAGTTCCTGAGCCTAAAGTCATTAGACTCCTTATTTATTTATTTTACTATAAAATTCTATTCATATTTATAAAATTAATTATAAAACCTAAGTACTTATCCCTTTTTTTACTTAATCTATATAACATATGCTTGTCAAATCATTGCAATATATTTCATAATTTTACAATCAAGCTCATGCTTAAATGTAATATACTTTAGTGATATGAATTCACATACTAGTTTTTATCTTACTTATATTAAGTAATTAATCTTAATAAAAATTAGGGTAACAAATATTTTTAAACCTTTAAATTTATTGAACTATGCCAAACCATACGTTCTCCTTAGTATTTCATCTTTATAGGGTTATTTATTGTAACCCAAAGGTTGTGATATATACCACCTCATCTCTATTATGAGATGAGAACTTATATTGGATTATATAGTCCATGATGCCACTCTTACAATAAGTAAGGTTACCCATCATATAATAAAAATTAGAGGTAGTCAACATGTTCCTAATAAACCACCTGTATCTCTCAAACATCCTCTTGAGGGTTATTTTATTCACATTAAATTAGAAGCACCAAGGGTTTGTGATTGAGATGAAATTATAGATTAGATGGTTAAAATGATAGTTTCCAAAGAGAATCCCTAAAAAAATGTGACTAAATATTATATAACTTGAGCATAAAATTCTACTTATCTAAAATATCAAGCATTATAATGCCATTTTCACCTTTACTTCCCATTAAAAAACTCTATGCCCCATAAGACTTCATATAGTGTATGGGATAATAAAAAAGAAATATATGTAATAAATGGGTCAATAAATTTACCCATGATTAATATGACTTTGAGATAAAAAATTTAATAAATGTGGCCTCCTATTCACCTTTAAGGAAATCAAAACACTATTGTACTTATCATATAATTTTGAGACATCATGTAAAACAATGTTAGGCATTGAATTAAATCATGAAAAAACTAGTGGATGGTGGTAATTTTCCATTAGAGACACCAATTCAAACACCACCATATTTAGATACATCTTATACAAGTAACAAAATTAATACAAGTAAAGATGCATCTTTAAAGGGAAAAAATGGGAAAAGAGAAGTTACAAAAGGAATAAAATGATAAGGAGAGATTACAAAAAGGAAATTTGGAACAAGAAAGGTGTAGAAACTATTTTATAATTTTATATAACCTCAGTCTTATACACTTATAAAACTTAGGCCTTGGTTTTTCCTCTTATTTATAGACCTTTTCCACTTTTTCAAGTCTCACATCTACTCTATCTTGTGCCACTTGGCCTATTTCTTAGTTAGACCAGTCATATGTTGATGACATAAAGCTTGTTTCTTACCCAAAATGCTTAAAATGTACTTATATTCCACCTCTAAAAGTGTTAAGCTTATACTTATTTCTTTGTTTCTTGGACACTAACATTCATACAGACACTATATTCATCATTAGTGTCCTAATTTAATATAAGTGTCTAGTGTACTAAAGTCATCCAATTTTGAAATGAAACATATCCTAATGGTTAGCCTAAGTGATTTAATTCAAGTTACTTATCTAAAGGTATTGATATAAATTAGAGATCAAACCTCATTCATTCCTCATGTAGGAAAAACCTATAAAAATACCAAAGAGGCCAAGACAACTTATCAGAAACACTCTATCAAGAATTCAATTAAACAAAATTCCCTATTTACATACTAGTCATATGTAAAACACATCTACAAGTCTAAATTACTAAAGGAGTATCCCAATAGATTGATTTTATAAGTTATAAGATAGGTCACTATTGTGATTACTTCCACATTTTTCATTATTCACACATAAGCCAACACGTATGGGAGAATTACATTAGTTTGAGGCCCTCTTCAAAGTATTGTCTATGTAAGAAACACCCTCTAATAGTGGGGTATTTGGGGTCATATCAACATTGTATTTCCACTAACCCATTTACCCAAAGTCATAATGAAGATGAAGAACTAGGGTTTTACAAATCATGAAGATAAATAGACCATGACCTAGATCTAAATGCACTAAAGTGAAGGTAAAGTAAAACCCAGAAGAATCCTTTTCCAATAGGTATTCCATATAATACACTTACATCTAACCCATACATTAGTGTTGATGTAACTATCCAAGGATGATTTTAGTGTCTAGAACTCTAGAATTGTCACATCTATAATTTGATGACTATTCTAAAAATATCTTCTAGATTTCTTCTTACCTATTTCAGATCTAGTACTATGTCAACATTATAATCAACTAATTATATTACTTTTCATTTCCATACATAGCTTAGTTTTACTTTCCATATTTATCCTATACTTAGTTTTATGAATTCAACATATGCTTCTATCTATGTTTAACATCTAATTGGCTTATTGTAGATATGATTATAACCTTTGTGCCATTTCATTTATATATACCCCTTTAATCAAATCTAGGGTTAAAAATAAGATCATCTAGATCATTTTAGGGTTAAACATTTGGTGAAATTGATATTTGAAAATTTTAACCCTAGGTCACTTAGGGTTTTATAGTTTTTATGTCTCTAATCCATAATTCATATATGAATGAAAAATTTTATAATTCATAGAGTTTTTAGTCATCAAAGGTATTAGATTACTATACTTTTTCACTTCTTACTTATATTATTTTGCATGCAACCTAGGCATATCCCTAGATTGGGAGGTGTGCATATTGAAAAAATTGAGATTATCCCTTTTCAGCCTAAGATGTCTAAATATATTGAGGGACCTAATCATTAGGATCATGATGATACCCATGTTGATAATAAAAAAAACATATTGATAGGGTTAAACATTTAGAAAAGTAAAAAAGGAAAAAAAATAGATTAGAAAAAAAAATGGAAAAAAAAATGTTCCAAAAGGCACATTTACAATAAGAATGAGAAAATTTACATAAGGAACATTTGGAAAAATTACAAGAAAAATTAAAATAAAAATTAAAAGCAGAAATATATGATAAACATGAGAGTGTACTTATGAATAAAGAAACCAAGAAATATATTTTTTATAAGAAATTAGATCAAAATAAATATGTGCCTAAAAATATTAATGGGGTAAATACACAAAATTCCTCATATTCTAAGACTTTAATTCAAGAGAATGACAATAAGGGACATATTGAATAAAAATATCAACCTAATAAATTAGTTTTATCCCAAATTGATGAAGACATGGATGATTATGATTATGATAATCATGAGGATTGGTATAATAGTTATTAATAAATTAATATTAAGGCAATAAAATTAATGAGAATCTAAATAATGATAAAATATAGGAATTAATAAATGATGGACATGAGTGGTGGTATAAATTCATTTGGTCATGGTAGGTGACCCTTAAACTATGTGAGAAATGTAATCCCCATGTTCATCCCATTTATGGAATCATAATTTAACACTTTTAAATGTTATTATAATTCAAAATTACCAATAAAAACAAACATTTCAAAAAAAAAAAAAAATTACAAATATTACAAATTATTTTAAAAAATCAAAATAATGACATAAACATGACATGATTAATATATTATAATATTTACATATTTCATTTTCCAAATTTTTGGTATATGGAATATTATTTTCATATACACATTAATTTCACAATATATGAGTGCAATGCAAGATATACATGGTACACATGGACATATATATGTTGGACATTCCTTTGCCTAGTTTCCATGGCAATACTAAGGGCATATTATTACATAGGTTTCACTATCACATGTTATATCTTTATAATACCTATATACCATGTTAAATATATATAATTATTACACATATTTTGAGTTACTCATATCTTACACAATGATACATGGATATGTGATTATATTATGATGTGACATTTATATATATGGATGGTATAGACTAGTCTTTAATTATTTTATGATTCTTTGATGTTGTTACTCTATTACATGATAGGATAGTTTGTGATTTTATATGGTGTATGGACACTTGGAATTATTTATAACATATTTATGTCCCCTGTGTATGGCCATTGGCATTATTTGATGTGATGTATTTATGCCCATTGTATGTGATATTTTTATGGACAATTTTTATGACATAATTATATCCCTTTCATGTGGCCCTATTCCTTTCTTGGTGACATATTCATATGCCTTAAATGTTTTCTTTGGAATTTTTTGTGAATCTAATAACTTGAGCTTCTTGAGATTGCAAATATTGGGTGGTTCCATTATCTATATCATGCACCTTTATCACATAAACTTATTTAGTTATCTTTTCATTGATGGTTACTACTACATTATTATTTGATACATCTATATAGAGATAACACTTTTATGCCTTTCATTACATATGTTACATACATGCCTTCATGACTTATACATTACTATGATGATATATTATCCACATGTTCACATGATTATACATGATGTTCTCTTTATACATGACATGATACACTGAAATTTTATTTTGACATGAGTAACTTATAAGACATATCCATCATCTCAAAATGGTGGAATTACATGGGAATAATAAAGAGACATAAAATTCCATGAATATAAATTCATATTTTGGAATTAGACTACATATTTTAGATATTTATAATGGTTTAAATATTATATGAATTAATTTACATTAAAAATATTGACACATCAATATATAATATGGGGATATATACCATGAATATACACTTACATTATAGATACTTGATCACATATTCATACAAGATATGGTGCACATTAAAGGGAACATGTATATAATTTATAAGAATATGAATTAAAAGTTTCAACATATATATACATTCAAAATATACATTATCATTTTCAACACATAGATGCATAACATTCTATATCAGTTGGTACAAATTAAGGGGGCATGATACTAATTCATACACATATAAACACTTTCATATTCATGAGGAATGATACTATTTCATGCACATACATATTGTTATATTTTATATTTGGCATAGTTTTATAGGGGCTAAGATACTAGTTCATACACATTTTATAGTGATAACTATTATTGTTATTTATTTTGAAAGCACATTTAAATAGACATTGAATAGTGAGAAACCTTGAATCTATAATACCATTTGAAATGGTTTGATTCATTTCTTATAGGTAAAGTATGCCAATATTTAGTGACACAATGGACATAACATCACCTATATCAAATCCATCATGTGGTTTCCCATTATTTATCATATTTGAGTAGTTATTTAGGTTAGTACATTGCATACTTCTCCCCAAATTTTTAAAGGTTGGGACATATTGTCTTCCAAACCAAAGGTATTACATTTTTACATAGAATAGGGGATTTTATCACCCCTAATTTATCCATGGTTAAAAAAGATGAAAAAATCTCCAAGTTACTCAACATAAAACACCTTTCACTAATTATTAAATAAGGAAGCACCATCTCCAACAAATTCAAATGGAAACAAGGTTTTCATCAACATAAATGTGTACTCCTTTTATATTTATTTTTAAAATTTCATGTTTTTAATTTAATTTAACTTTATGAACATTCACTTTATATTCATGTTTTGATTTTGAGTGACCTAAATAAATGGATCTTCCTACCAAATACAAAGTTAGTTGTACAAAATCAAGTATACCTTTTCATTTTAATTTAATATATTCATTACTATAATAAAATGGGGTAATTTGAATACATTAAATTTTGGTATTAATTACTTGACAATGATAAGGTTAACATGAATTTACCACACATAACTTGTATGCATAAATACATTCCTAACTCACCATATCACCTTGTAATAATGCATTCTATCAATTTGAAGCTTCATATATGTTGTTACAAATCTACAGGGACATCACTATCTATTTAAAATGTACATAATATATAGCACAACCATGCAAAACTAAGCTAGTATTGTTGGTCAAAAATACCCTAAGATTAATGGTACTAAACCTCTCCCATAAATGACTATTTTTTGAAATAAAATATTTCATTAGGGGTGGCCCATTTTCATAACATGTTGGTGGTGTGATAAATTACTCAATTGGACTCATACACACACACACACACACACACACACAGATATATATATATGTGTGTGTGTGTGTGTGTGTGTGTGTGTGTGTGTGTATGTGTGTGTGTGTGTGTGTGTGTGTATGTATGTATATATATATATATATATATATATATATATATATATATATATATATATATATGTATATGTGTATATATATATATATGTATATCTATATATATATGTATATGTATATATATATATGTATATATATATATATGTATATATATATATATGTATATACATATATATATATATATATATATATATATGTATATATATACACACACACACATATATATATACATATATATATATATGTATATATATGTGTGTGTGTGTATACATACAAATCAAGGCCTCATATGATAGGTAACTTGTCACTTATTCAGTACAAATCTATAAATTATTGCACATTGAGAAAAAAATCCATATTCCTCCCAAATTAAAACCCAATCATGAGGAGTAGTCATAATCCAATTTTGAAGCATAAAAATTAAAAGTCAAAGAAAGAATTTCCAAGTATCAAATATAAATCACTATTTGTATTCATATACCAATGAAAAACAATTGCATAATTAAACTAGGTGGGAAAACTATGTGTGTCTTGATGTTACTCCTTGGAGTATTAGATACATACGAAACTATTAATGTGTGTTCTATATAAATCAAGTAAACTTAAAATTTAGCCTTTAATGTTTTAGTATCAGTGACTAAATATTCATTCCAAGGAATGAGTTTCTTGGTATTGGGTTTTTTAGAAAAATTTGGTGGTGGAATAATGGTGAGAGAAGTAGTTTCTTATCTTGGTTGATTCATATATGATGTGAGTATAGATATAATTTATATGGGTGGATTAATGATGAGTATAACCTAAGGTAGGAAGATTCAAAATAAACTTAAAATAAATAAGAAGAATAGCATAGAAAAGGATCTATTGTAGGTCAAAGATAAATGAAACCTTTCTAAATTAGAATTTAAACTATAGGCTAAATGATGCAAGAACATCAAGTAAAAGTTGATCTTTCTATGTTTTGGTCAATGTGAAGTCAAGTTGGTCAACTTGGAGTGTGACTGTGTGTGTCAAGAAACCTTTATAGGTCCATGTTATGTATTTGAGGTCATTCAAAGTATCTAGGAGTCATAATATCTAGTCTTGAAGGTGTTTGGATTTTTACCTCCAAAACCCATAATTTGAAAATTCAAATATTTACAATGAGTCTAGAGTGATGAAAGCATCGTATAAAGGTGGTCAAGAGTGAATATTAAATGTTAAGGGTCATAAATGATTATAAGTGGTGTTATATGTCATACGTGTATATCATAAAGTGTAATTTATCTTTTTAAGGGTAACCATTCAACCATACATTAGAATTTAAGAAAAGGAGGTTGTTTTGTAACTAATTGTGGTGACCATCTCCAACTCTACATTGAAAATGGGAAAGGAGAGTCATTTGGAAGGTTGATGGACATAGTAGAGGGGGAATAGAAGCTCTAAGAAATAATGTCAGGGAGAAGTGTCAAGAAAAATCATGGTAAACCTCTCAAGAAAGGTTGATGAAGTCTTGATATGGATTATTTTTTAATAGCCATGAATGTCCTAAACAAATAAGAAGAGTTATTTTTTTTACACAGCTAGTCTGGAAAGAGATCCTCAATCTGTGGGGCATCGCATGGATCCATCATAAAAACGTGGAATTATCTCTTAAAAGCTGGTACCGCCCCTCCAAGAATTTTGAAGTAATTTTTTTATGGAAACTTACTCTTCCACATATTTGGTGGGGAATATGGAAGGAAAGAAATAACCAAATTTTTAGAAATAAAGAACTCCCTGGATGGGTGGTAGGACAGAACATCATTAGAGCTATTAAGGAGAATTTTTTATCATAAAAGAATCCAAGCTCAACTCTCCAAGTGGATAATCCCTTAAGTAAGGAAAATTCTAAAGGTAAACTTGATAATCCCAGATTAGGAGTTACATGGAATGCTCCCCCTCAAGGGTGGATTAAAGGAAACTTTGATGGAGCTGCTAAAGGGAATCCGAGGAATGCAGGTTGTGGTGGAGTCTTGAGAAACCATACGGGAAAGGTTATTGATGCTGTTGCAATCCCCATAGGTAAATCGAATTGCCACATTGCTGAAGCTAGTGCTGCCCTTCAGACCATTAAAATAGCTGTGGATTCGGGATATCCCAAATTATGGCTAGAAGGGGACTCATTGAACATCATAAATATTCTTAACAATAAAAATATTGTGTCTTGGACTATAGAGGCTATGGTAATGGAGATGAAAACCTTAATAAAAAAATTTGAGAAAGTGACTATAACCCACACCTATTGTGAAGCCAATGGAGTGGCATATTGGTTAGCAAACTGTGTAGTCCAGACAGGACAAAAAGTGAGGTGGCAGGAAACATTAGAAAAGAATGTGGAACTGAGGGCGCTCATTCTTCATGATGTAACCCATGCAAAGGAAGGAAAGATTAGATTGTAATAGAAATATAATGAGTAGGAGGAGTGGCTTTGCGGGGATAGGTCTACAATCATTAAAGAGGAAGGCTCTTGAGAGTGAGAAGCGGATCCTGAACGTGCCTAAACAAAGCCAACTTTCAAATCAAATTGGCAGTAGGTGGGATCACTGTAAAGTTCATAGTGACTGGGTTTCAAAGGAGATGAGTATGGCTCGCAAAAGGAAGGGAGAACCAAGGAAGTAGGAGCCCAAAAACTGTGATGAATGGAGAGAGAAACAAGATGTCTGGAGAATTTTGTAGAAAGGAAAAGTCATGAACTATATGGAAAGGCTACATGGGTCAAAACCGCATATCACTACGGCTTTTTTCAAAAATTGGATTGATGAAAGGGTCACTTTGCATGGTATCACAGTGAACCTAACTGAGGATTTTATAGCAGAGGTTACAGGGCTGCCTATGGATGGACGTAAATTCTCCAAGCAAACTAGCATTTTGAATGAGGCCTTTTGTAAGTTCCCCAAGACGGATGTGGAAGAGCAGAAGCTAGTCAAGAATGGGGATTTCTATGAATTGGAATAGATTAAGGGGATATGGAGGGATGTCTTATGCTGTATAACAGAGTATTTCATCTTGGACAGAAGAAGGAAGAGAGTGCATAAATTCCACTTTGTCTTCCTCAATCATTTCAGACACAAGGTATGATTGTCTTTTCCCTTTTACCTGCGCTTCTCTTTGGTCCAAAGTTTATTTGCTCACAGGAAGAAGGAAATGCATCCTATCCTGCATGAAGGCCTAATTCTGTTAATCAAAGGCTACTGCAAGAATAAAGCTATGGTTAAGAACCCTAAATAGGGGAGAAATAAGGAGTCTGGGAGTAGAAAGAGTGAAATTGTAAAAGGGAAGGACAAAATCAAGTTCCCTAGTGCCAAAAATCAGAATGTGGAAGAAGATACAGAGTGGGAGAGAATTGATAAACCTAGGGAGGAAAATTTGGAGGAAGAAGAAGGTACTAAAATCTGGAATACAAATTCAAATGAGGACAAAGAATGTCAAGAGAAGAATGAGAAAGAAGGAGTTAGCAAAGAGGAGGAATCTGAAAATAGTAAAGAAGAAATCGAGGAAAATCAGAAAGTGTTGGAGGAAGATATTGTCCAGGATGGACCTGTAGAGGACCTTGTTTCAAGAAACGAAAGGGAAAATATAGTTTAGGATGACAACCAAGAAATGGACATGGAAATTAAAACTGGAACAAAAGAACAGTATCAAAGGGGCCGAGAGGATCACTTTGAAGAAGGCGAGAACAGTCCCAATAAGAATTCTGAGGAATGGAGAGAGAAAAGGCAGAAAGATGGAATGTACACACCTACAAGTTGGGTTAAATGCAAAGCAGAGGCTTCTCTCCAACTTGATTCTTGGATGTGTAAGGAGATTAAGGACCTCAAAAGGAAAGTGGAAATTATGGAAGATAACCAGAAAGCTGCATGGAACAAAATTAACAACATGGAAAAATAGATAAGAGATATCCCAATCAAGCTCAAAGATTATGAGAATAACCTTTAGGAACTCATTAGGGAGAACAAAATGAAAATGGAGGAAGTAACGTCCAACATATGTGCTGCAACTGCCAATATTGGAAAAAGAGCTAGCGAGGAGACCAAATCTTTGGAGGGGCCTAGCAAAAGGACGAGACAAAGCTCAAGAAAGAAGGCTACACAAGAGGGAGCCAAGTTGGTGGCAACTACCACTCAGGATATTATTGTGAAAGGTACAAAAATAGTGAAAATGATTTTGGAACTGGAAGAATAGTCTAGTTCTTCTTGCTAGTTATGTTTTTTGGTCCTGTTCTCTAGTTTCTTTTTGTAATCTTCTATCTATGGTGTAGCCAGATCTATGTTAAATCTGGGTTTTGACCAGTGGTCTCTCTGGTGGTTTCAGGTCCATATAAAACCTATTTTTTCTACTTCTCTGTAGTAGTTTTTAGGTTCTACCTATGGGCGTTGAAGCTTTATCTTTCATTCCTTGTACTTGGGTTTCGGGATCCCATCAAAACCTGTTTTTACCTTTATCTAAAAATAAGAAGAGTTATTTTCAGTATTCTCTATATTCTCTATAAAGGTATTGATAATTCATAAGTTTTTATTTATAATAAATGATCTAATATGGCTATATTTGTATCTCTTTGTGAAAACCTATATGTTTGATATATATATATATATATGGTATGACACAATCAAAAGAATGGAGGTTTGAGTTTTTTCCATAAAATTGATGAGTTTGGTTCTCAAGATAGTAGTGTGGGATTTGTTTTGGTTTTTATATACACCTTCATATGCTTGGAAAAAAGACTTTAAATGGAGACACTTAGATATTGAGTTGATTCTTCCTACATACCTTGTTATTGCATATGGTTCTCTTAATGAGGTAAGTTGATACCTATGTCATGAATATTATGAAAAGACAATAGATTATATTGATTAAGTTATGTGTCTCTAATATACATGGATTTGGAATCTAATAATTATGTATGGAAGTTCAAATATTAAACAAAATGACAATATATAGTTTCAAGATAGAAGCCATGTGTATATAACCCATGCCCTGTCTGTAGGGTATAAAAGAATAAAGACAAACTATGGAAGTATGGAGGAATGTTGGAAGGAATGAATATTGAGAGGTAATAAATAATTTATGTCATATTAATTTATTCATGAAGTGGGAACACCCTTGGGAGAGGACGTAGATGTTAAAAAAGAACATAGTCCAACATATAGACCATGTTTCTATAAGGTGATACCTCTGTTTGCTTAGTCAATGGACAAACAAGTCTAATTGATCAATTTATATGATTTAATATTAATTAAGGTGATTTTTAACAATAAATAAGGTTTTAGTAACCTTAAAAATAGCGTAGTAAAAGTTATGAAATATTTAAGTAACTCAAACCTTGTTGCATAAGTGAAACCCCTATTTACACAATCCTTAAACAAAGAGTTATGTGAAAAAAATACATTAGGAATATGAAGGTTATTAGAGATAAATTATATTTTACCAAATTATAGAGGAACATTTAGAATTAATTTTTTATTGAGGAATTTAATATAAAAAAGATAAAATATAGTCAAAACCCAAGCACAATCAATGAAGGTACGCACAGTCAAGACTGAGTGTATAGTTCACTAAGTTTTTACTATAATCAATAAATTAATGCATTGAATATGGAAAAAAAAATTATGGGAAGTTGTAAAAAGTCAATAAAGACCTTATTAATGTGTTTTTATATCATGATACCCTATATAATGAAATTTATAGATTTTTGAATAAACTCAGCCCTGTATAGGCCTAATAAACCCTAGAATTAGGGTTTGTCTTCTAAAATAAGATTCCAAAATTAAAAAATTGCCAATTTTTTAAATATTTCATTAATATATGTACTCTAATTTATTAATTTGGTTTTATAGTCTTATGATTTGTATAGGTATGGATTTGGGTTGTGAGGTGGTAAATAAGGCCTAATTAGACCTAAAGAAAGGGGGTTTTCCAAAGGAAGTACTAGTTAAAGGAATAATTGGCTTAAATTTTTTTTATAAACATGTAAATTTGGATACATGAAGCCTATTATAGTAATTATATCTTTGGTAAAGGTGACATGTTGGCTAAAATAAATGAAAGGGCTCAGAAAAGGCTCTTAGCCTAGTGTAATGAGGAAGAGTGAACTGTGTGGAAAGAAACAAAATAGGGTGAGTAGACATATGAAAGATGTATATAAAGGTATTTTGAGACTATTTTAGACAATTCAATCAATTTTATTTAACTCTTAGAACCTAGAGGGAGATTTGATCAAGAGCATATTCCACTCAAGGAGTATAACAATCCCATTGATAAAAGGAAATTACAACTAGTTTAAAGTAAGCAAATAGTGACATTGAGAGGTCTTTAAAGAATAGAGTAAGTAAATATGACATATGGATGAATCATATAGAATTACTCTACATCATTTGGTATTAGATTAAGGCAAGGTATGATTAGGTAAAAAATTTGTTTTAAATTTTTTACATTTTGTTGATTTGAGAAGAATGCATAGTGTTATGAGTTATGGATGAGAAGTAACTTGAAGGGTTTTGAGGGATAATAGGAGGTTTAAAGTCTGATATGATAATTTTAGTATAGAGTAAAATAATATTGATAGAGTTAAGAGAAGATATATCCCCAAATTCCTTTGATAAGGACAAGAAGCTAGTCAAGAGAAGCCTAGAAGAGATATAGAGAAAAGAGATAATTGAAGCTCCAAGAGAGAAGAAGAAGAAGGAAGAATACAAAAGAGATACAAGAAGGTTAATAAGAGATAATAGAGATATGAATCAAGAAGATTAAAGGCCCAAAATATGTCTAAGAAGAAACCTTGATATACTTGCTAAGAGAAAGGTCTAAATAGACCAAAAAAATAAAGTGAGAGAAGATGGATATAAAAAGGAAAGTGGTAGACATAAGAAAATAATTGGGGTATAAATTTGAGAGGATTTATCTCATGGTGAAGCTCATGGAGAGTAAATAAATCCAATGGATAGGGTATAATTAATAATAAAGGCAAAGTGGCCAATAGAATCACTTTTAAGAAGGCACAAGAAAGGTGTCATGAATAATGAGAAGAAGAAAGAGAAGGCATCCCAAAGAGCCATGAGAAGACGAATTTTTAAAAGTGAGAAAAAATAAAGAGAATTAGATAAGAGGGTTATCATTGAATAGAAAAATAAGGAGAGAGAAGTTCAAAAAAGAGCACATGAAGATGGAAACAAGAGAAGGTGGAAAATGCCTATGCCAAGAGCATTCAAAGAGACTATGTGGTCTCTCATTTTATATGATAACATTTATTTCAATTTTTTATTTTTATGTATGAAGACAAGGATGATGAATGCCAAACATGAGGCCTCAAATTTTATGAAGAATGGGACAAGAATGTCACCCATAAAATGGCAAGAGGACGACAAAGAGAAAGAACTTCATGAAGAACATAAAGTGTTGAAGATTGAGAGCATTGCAAAAGATTAAAATGAAGAGAAAGAGGAGTTATATGATGTGTTTCCATGTATAACAGCTGAAACAAAGGAGACGATGTACCAAGAGAACATGAAGATCACCTAAGAAGACTTGAAGGTAATTCAAGAAGACATGGTAGAAGAAAAAAGTTTGCAATAGTTCCCTATGTAGGTAAATGAGAGTTTAAGAATATATTTTGATTTCATATATGATGAAAGTAAAGCTAATATGTAGATTGACAAAAGGTATGGTATATTTCAAACCTAAAAGAAAACTTAAGGGAATGGATATGTATGGCTTAAGTGGCTTAAATAAGTAGGTGATAATAAGGAAGAGAAGAAACTCGAGAAAGAGGTCAAACAAAGCAAATATACAAGGGAAAATCAAGCACAAATGTGGAAACCAAAGGAAAATGACAAGGAACATAAGGTTGGAAAGATAAATAACTAAGGAATGAGGTATGAGAGTTATGTAAAGAGATGCAAGTGGTATCCCAAAAAGTTACAAGGTGTCAATTGGGTTGTTAAAACCAAGGTAAGATCACAAGGAGATCATATTGTAAGTGTGATCCAAGAAAGGACGAAGGTTGAAGAAGATGAAAATCTCACAAAGTAAATGAGAGAGATGGTAAGGTACAACCATTTTATCAAGAAAAAAAATTCATAAGAGAAGATAAATGTTTGAAATAAGTGTTTTAAAGTGTGATATTTGATGATATGTATGACTTTGATTCCAATAATGAAGATTTAATATATATGGAAACCATGGCATTGATGGATGGATTTGTAGCTGTTGGGAAATACAGAAGCACAATTGATTACCAAGAAACTTAATATGTGGAATTAACCAGAAGTAACAAGTAACTAGAATTTAGAAATAACACGGAATATGAGAGACAATACACAATCTTGTATTAATACTCATCGAAAAAAGAATACAATAAAGAAGATGCCACTTCTTCTCCACACCTCTCAGAGGCTTCCCACACCTCAAGTGTATAGTAATTCTTTCCTCAAAGCTCTCTCTCTTGTGGTCCCAACACACAACTCAAACATAGAGTTGGTGTTCACCTCCAACTAGTCAGTACCCACTATTTCTAGTACACAAGTGCTCCATGCACTCCACAAGTGCTCCACGCTCTCCAAGTACTCACCGTAATCCAAGTAGATCTCCTCTGAACTTGCAACAATCTGCAACTCAATAGACCTTACTTATGGAAGGATCTACCTTGCCTTCCTCTTTTCTCAATAACTAAGTACACACTGTACTCCAAGTAGATCTCTCTTGATCTTGCTACCTTTTGTGTTGTTGTCCTCCCTGATCTTACACACTTGTAAATCAATCTGGTTTTACACACCTGTAAACCTTGACCTTGCACACACAAACCCCTGTAGATCAATGATCTTACTTACCATGTAGATCTCCTAACATAGCCATGCCCACCTACTAACCAAGATCATACTTACATGAAGAACCCCTCTGATTCTCCGAACCAACACCCACACTTGGCACTATGGCACTAGGAAGAACACACCATGCTCTCTTTACACACAAAAGGAGCTAATATTTGCTCTCTTACTCTCTAGCACTAATTACAATATAGCCCATGAGTCTATTATATAGATCTCATGCAAACAATAATTAGACACCTAATTACAATAATTAGATCCGTAGATCGAGACTATAATTAGCCCTCAACATGTAAACACCTAGTTCGTTAACTAATTGTCTATGAACTGGTAGTGCTGAACTACATAGGCAACCGACATTAGTCCCTATCTACTTGGAGGTGACTGACGTCAGCTAACTTTTGATCGACATCGATTGCTCTTCTGTCTGCACCTTGCTGATGTTGGTTGGCCTAACCGACGCCGGTGTCTGTGACACTTAGCAACCTCCTCCCTTGTTTGCATCAGTGAAGCTTTTAGCTCCACAACCTAAGAATCTCCCACTTGGAGATAAATAGCTACACTGTACCTATACCTATACCCCATCTAATCTATTTCCTAGCTTATATCCCTCTTCAAGCTCAATCCTGAAGACCAACCACCACACAACTTGTGGTGCACCTCCTGTCATCCGAGTACCCTGCCACATCCAAACCTACAAACCCATGTAGTGAAGTCCTAACCCTGCATAACATGAATCCTTACTATTGGTCCCTCTCAAATACCTGAGAACCCACTTCCCTGAATTGGCTCCTAACTCTCTAACAACTCCCATTGCTAGGGAAAACTCAGGTCTATACCACACCTCATGTGATTTTAGACACTGAACTGTCCAGCCCTTGGTGTGCTCCGATTTTGCATCCTACGTATTGAACCTTGATAACACCTGATTCACATCAGCTCCCACTAGAGACAAAATCAACCTGTGATCTTCCATGTCTCTCATGCCAAAGAATTTCATTGCTCCAAATTCCTCATGACATGCCATTGAACTAACCTTACCCTTAGCTCAACAAAACCTGTATGTCTAAACCTGCTAGCTAGCATACCATCCACATATAGTAACAGGATAATGTTGCAATCATCATCCACCTGGTAAGACAAACACAATGGTTACACTGACATTGACTAAAGCCCTACTTTATCATCCACCTGTCAAAACCTATACCACTATCCTACAGCTTCCTCAAGACTATATGACTTGGCCTTCCATCTCACATGTCCATTCTCTCTATTCTTTAACCAAGGTATCCATTCATCTCAGTGCTTTTATATCGGCTGACAACCCTACCAAATCTCTTGTTTGGTCTTACATCCTGTTCATGCCATGCTCCCACTGTTTCCTGGATCCTTCCTGCTATGTAGTCAGTAACTAGTATAAAGAAGAGGAATAATGAATTCGAGGCTTAGTTACCACTTCAATCCTCCATATGGGTGTTTGAGACTCCTTGACAGCTTGTTGTCTACCCAATATACATTACAGTGACCGACCTCGATCACCACATAGTCTGCATCTGACCGACATCAGTTCCATACACTTGTCCTGACTACCAACCCCACTGATGTTAGTGTCTACTTCTACCGACATTGGTCCTCTTAACTGATGTCAGTCTTACTATCACTGACATCGGTCCTCTGACTGACATCGATCTTACCCTACCTAACACCACCAGCTCTGGTCTGCACATGATCAACATCAGCACCTATCTGTTCAATGCTGGTTCCTCTTGACTAACACCAGTACCTATGTTCACCTGTGAGTGATGACTTTTTACCTATGAGTTTTCTTTGAATCAAATCCCTATCCAAACTACTTTGCTCAGAGTTACTCAGCCTTCTCCACTGATCTCTATCCACCATCTCCTCCATAAACACCAAGGCTTTCCAGTTCTTAAGTCTATCAAAGATATCTAACTTCCTCTTAAGAACATGCATCTCCTTCTTACTCATATGACCAAGCCTATAAATCCATGTCTCTACAACAAAAGAAGAATCAATAATATAAGTAGATAGATAAAGGATACCTACTTTCTTACCACCAGCTAATTCAAGTGCATCCACTGTGAGAGTTTCTGTGCATCTCTCTTCACCCAACTTTCCTAAAGAGATTAACCACAACTTTAAGACTGGGACCTGCATGACCTCCTTCAACACCCATGTGTTGGCCACCTACAATTTCAGCTTCACTTCCCCTTTGCCAATTCTTTGACAAGGATCACCAACACACCTCTTTGGGGCTACATGGAAAGAGGAAACCGAATCTATAAACCAAGATTATACTTTATCCAAGAAACATACCAAAGCATCTTGTGTAACAACACCTGCAACATTTGCTTCTTTAGTTCCTTCATGTTGATCTACTACCAACCAACAATATTCCTTTCCCTGCTCTTTCTTTCCATAGAACCATAATTGACCATTCATGCTTTTCAATTCCTCCATTCTTAGTGTACTTTCTTCTGCCATTGCTATACTCCCACTCAATTAGAAACCCCTAAGAGTGACCTGTAATCAAACACAAAACCTACTCCCTGCAACCTTAGCTCTAATACCACTTGTTGGGAAATATGAAAGCATAATTGATTACCAAGCAACTTAATATGTGGAATTAACTAAAAGTAACAAGTAACTAGAATTCAGAAATAACATAGAATATGAGAGACGATACACAATCTTGTATTAATACTCATTAAGAAAAGAATACAATAAAGAAGATGCCACTTCTTCTCCACACCTCTTAGAGGCTTCCCACACCTCAAGTGTACATTAATTCTTTCCTCAAAGCTCTCTCTCTTACGGTCCCAGCACACAACTCAAACACAGAGTTGGTGTTCACCTCTAACTAGTCAGTATCCACTACTGCCAGTACATAAGTCCTCCAGACACTCCACAATGCTCCACGCAGTCCAAGTACTCAATGTACTCCAAGTAGATCTCCCCTAGACTTGCAACAACCTACAACTCAACAGACCTTACTTATGGAAGTATCTACCTTGCCTTCCTCTTTGCTCAATAACTGAGTACACACCATACTCCAAGTAGATCTCTCTTGATCTTGCTACCTATTGTGTTACTATCCTCCCTGATCTTGCACACCTGCAAATCAATCTGGTTCTGCACACCTGCAAACCTTGACCTCACACACACAAACCCCTATAGATCAATGATCTTACTTACCATGTAGATCTCCTAATGTAGCCATGCACACCTACTGACCAAGATCATACTTACATGAAGAACCCCTTTGATTCTCCAAACCAACACCCACACTTGGCACTATGGCACTAGGAGGAACACACCATGCTCTCTTTACACACAGAAGGAGCTAATATTTACTCTCTTACTCTCTAGCACTAATTACAATATAACCCATGAGTCTAATATAAAGATCTCATGCAAACAATAATTAGACACCTAGTTACAATAATTAGATCTGCAGCTCAAGACTATAATTAGCCCTCAACATGCAAACACCCAGTTCGTTAACCAACTATCTGTGAACTGGCAGTTCTAAACCACACAGGTGACCGACGTCAGTCCCTATCTACTTGGAGGTGATTGACATCAGCTAACTTCTAACTGATGTTGATTTCTCTTCTTTTTGTACCTTGCCAACGTCGGTTGGCCTGACTGATGTCGGTGTCTGTGACACTCAGCAACCTCCTCCCCTGTTTGCATTAGTGAAGCTTTTAGCTCCATAACCTAACAGTAGCAAGGTAGGAGGAGAATGAAGCACCTCAAAGAGTTCTTGAGAATCATAATTTACAGCATAAGTATATTGTTATGACTCTACAAAATGAGGGAGTCTATGGAGAAGACAAACAAGAAGCTGCCCAAGACAATGAAGAATAGGATAGACCAAGGTTTGATGAGGAATATGAAGAGATTGATGCATCCAAGTTACAAGAGGAGTTGAGAATGTTGGAGGACATGTTTAATCCATATAAGAGGCCTTAAATACATGAATAATAATAGGTAAAATTCAAGAAATAATTCTAAGAAAAATAAAGAGTGGACCATCAAATAGGAGCATAAGAAGTTGTGCAAACATGCAAGTAAGCAAGCAAGGAAATGGAGTATGCACAAGTACACAAGATGAGGTACACAATGGGTAAAGATAAAGCTGACCTTGAATTTTATAAACATGGATATGTAAATTTAAAAATATTCTAGATAACAATATACAATGGTGAGGATGAAAATAATAAGAAGTTGTTCTTGCATAGTAAGTAAGATGAGAGGGAAAAGCATCCAAAAGTGAATAAGTTTGAAGAAGTATAAAAAAGAGAGTTTAACTAATAAAATGATAAAGTTTTACATGAATTAGAG
Source organism: Torreya grandis (assembly GCA_037957365.1). Classification (NCBI taxonomy): domain Eukaryota; kingdom Viridiplantae; phylum Streptophyta; class Pinopsida; order Cupressales; family Taxaceae; genus Torreya; species Torreya grandis. The sequence goes on from JARHVA010001445.1 coordinate 305,237, forward strand.
GCCAAAATGTCCTCATAAATAAGGATATATAATCAACAAGGAGAAAACACTACTGGACAAGCAAAGATTAAGTGAAAACAAAGAGGAAATAAACTATGAAATAAGCATGACGAAAGAGAATAAGGAATATATAGTTGAAGCTAAGTATGATGGAGAGAAAAATGACTTATAAAAGGTGTAATATGTGGAAATAAAGGAGATACAGTAGATGGAACACTTCATGGAGATATAAAATCCCTGGTCAAGAAAGCTAGACAAGACCAAGAAGAGGATAAGCAAGAGTTTGGAAAGGAAATAAAAGTAAGAAATCATGAGCAGTAGCATGTTGTATATGAAGGAAACTTAAAATATTAATTTTAAAGAAAATAAGAAAGATTTAGGTTCAAGTTTTTTCTCCTCCTAGGGAATATGATGCAAGAGCATCAAGCAAAAGTTGATATTTCTATGTTTTGGTCAATAGGAAGTCAAGTTGGTCAAGTTGGAGTGTGATTGTGTGTCAAGAGACCTTTTTAGGTCACCAGTATGTATTTTTTTAGGATCTAGAGCAAACAACTCTAATACCACTTGTTAGGATTAAGAGCACAATTGATTACCTTGTATAGGCAACTAAACAGAAAATTAAACCAGAAGTAATATGTAACTAGAATTCAAAAACAACACAGATTATGAGAGATAATACAATTTTGTATTAACACTCTTCCAAAAGGAAATACAATGAATAAATCACACTCTTCCCACACCTCTTGGGTGTAACAATAATTCTCCCTCAAGAGTTATCTCTCTCACATAATCAATTATGAACAACAATCAACTCAACACCAAGTTGTTCCCTCCACCAGTCAATAACAATACTGCTAGTACACCAAGTACTCCAAGTAGATCTCTCTGATCTTACTCCTTGTTGTGTTGTAGATCTATTTTAACCTTGCTACCCCATAGATCTCCTTTGACCTTACACACACACACCTACAGATCAAATGACCTTACTTACCATGTAGATCTCCCCTGATCTTGCTACCTGCAGATCAACTGATCTTACAATTGGAAGGATCTCTTCCTTGTCCTTGATTACAATACAGCCCCATGGGTCTCTTAAATAGATCCCATGTAAACAATAATTAGACTTCCTAATTACAATAATTATAAATGTAGACTCAAGACTAAAATTAGTCTTTTACATGTAAACTAACTATCTGTCTAAAATTAGACCAGTTTTGGAAGTGCATGCAAATGCACACACACACACACAAGTTGCCGACATCGGTTCCTATCTAACCGATGTCGGTTGACCCCTAACTGATGTTGGTTACTATGTATACTGAAGATGATTGATGTTAGTTGATCACACCAATGTCAGTTACTGCAACACTTAGCAACCTCCTCCATTTGCATTAGTGAAGCTTTTAGCTCCATAACTTAACAATCTCGCACTTAGAGATAAATAGCTACACCTATACTTATACCTGTACATCATCTAATTTTGTTTCCTTACTTTTATCCCTCTTGAAGTTCAATCTTGAAGACCAACCACCACAAATCCTATGGTACTTCTCTTGTCATCCAAGTAACCTACCATATCTGAATCTACATACCCATGTAGAGAAGTGTTTGACACTACATAGCATGTATACTTATTGCTGGTCCCTCTCAAATATCTAAGAATCCACTAAACTACTTTCCAATGCTCCTTTCCTGAATTGGCCACAAACTTGCTGACAACTCCCACTGCTTGGGTAATCTCAGGTCTAGTACTCATGTACTCAACCTCATCATATGATTTGTGACACTGTTCTGTGAACTATCCATCCATAGTTGTGCTAACCAATTCTACATCCTGCATATTGAACCTCTCCATTACCTTATTCACATAATCATCTGGAGACAAAATCAACCTGTGACTTTCCCTATCTCTAGAAATACTCATGCCAAAGAATTTTGTTACTCCCAAATCCTTCATGACAAACCTCTGAACTAACTTTAGCTTTAGCTCAGCAATCTCCTGCATTTGCGACCCTACAACAATCATATACACTACATATAATAACAGAATAATGTAGCTAATATTATCTAACCTGGTAAAGTAAACACAATGGTCACATTGACATTGACTAAAGCCATGCTTTGTCATACACTTGTCAAACCTTAAACACGATTGTCTTGCAGCCTGCTCAAGACCATATAACCTAGCCTTCTATCTCACATGTCCATTCTCTCCTTTATTTAACATAGGAATCCATTCCTCTTTCAATGCTTTCATCCTAAATGGCAACTCTACCAAATCTCCCATTTGGTTCTCTTCCAAAGAATTCATGCCATGCTCCCACTATTTCCTAGATTCTACCTACTTTGCCTCTTCAAAACTTTTTGGTTCTTAACCATCAGTGAGAAACAAGTAGTGTAAAGAAGGGGAATAATGAATTTGAGGCTTACTTACCCTTTTAGTCCTCCACATGGGCGTTTGAGACTCCTTGACAACTTGATGTCTACCCAAAATCCATTTTGATAGTGACTGATCTCGGTCACCTCTGGCTGACCCTAGTCTACACCCAACTGATGTCAATTAAACCTGATCACCAATGTTGGTTCCCTAATTGATGTCAGTGTCCACCTATCTAACACCACTGACTTTGATCTACACATGACCGATGTCAATACTTGCCTGATCGACATCGGTTCTTACCTGACTGACGTTGGTAACTATGTTTTCTTGTGAGTGATGATTTTTATCTGCAAGCTCATTTTGGATCATAACCTTGTCCAAATCAACACTACCCTACTCAAAATTATTTAGCCTCTTGAGCTGATCTTTGCCCATCATCTTCTCCTTAAAAACCAAGGCTTTCTAGTTCTTAACTTTGTCAAAAACATCATATTTCCTCTTCCTATAATAAACCCATTCCTTTCTTATAGCATCAGAAACATAATACTATGATCTTACAATAGAAGCTATCTGAGCTGATCCCCACATGTCTGCGTGAACAAGCTCCAACCTGTGCTTCTTCTTTGTTGACACAATTGTGAGAAACCTCTCTTTCTCCTATTTTCCAAACATACAATGCTTACAAAAATATTGATCTATGCTTTTCAAATCTAAACTCTTACCATTTAACTTAAGAACATCCATTTTCTTCTAACTCACATGACCAAGCCTACAGAGCCACATCTTTGCATCTACATCTGAAGTAGATAAAATAGAAGGAGAATAAGTAATACAAGTAGATAGATAAAGAGTACCTACTTTCTTACCACATGCTAATTCAAGTGCACCCTTTGAAACTTTCCAAGATTCCACAATGAGAGTTATTGTGCATCCGTCATCACCCAAATTTCCTATAGAAATTAGACTCCTCTTCAAGACTGGGACATGCATGACATCCTTCAACACCCATGTGTTGCATGTCTACAATTTCAGCCGCACTTCCCTTTTGCCAATAATTTGACAAGGCTCACCAACCCCTAAATAAATCTTTCCAAAGTCTCCATGGACATAATCATGGAAAAATACTCTATTTGGGGTTTAATGTAAAGAGGCAATAGAATCTAAAACCCAAGATTCTACTTTATCCATGGAACATATAAGAGCAACCCATGCAACAATCTCTGCATCATTTGCTTCTTTATTTCCTTCAGGCTGATCTTCTACCAACCAACAATCTTTCTTTACCTGCCCTTTCTTTCCACAATATAGTAATTGATAATTCTTGCCATTGAATTTCTCCATTCTTAGCTTACTTTCTTATACCATTGCTTTACTCCCACTCAATCAAAAACCCCTGAGAGTGAACCTGCAATCAACAAACACTAACCTGCTCTAAACCAGGCTCTGATACCACTTGTTAGGATCTAGAGCAAATAGCTCTGATACCACTTGTTAGGATTAAGAGCACAATTTATTACCTTTTATAAGCAACTAAACATGGAATTAAACTAGAAGTAATATGTAACTAGAATTTAGAAACAACATAGAATATGAGAGACAATACAATCTTGTATTAACACTCTTTTAGAAGGAAATACAATGAAGAAATCACACTCTTCCCACACCTCTTGGGTGTACCAGTAATTCTCTCTCAAGATTTCTCTCTCTCTCACACAATCAATTACAAATAAAAATCAACTCAACACCGAGTTGTTGTTCCCTCCACCAGTCAGTAAAAATACTACCAGTACACCAAGTACTCAAAGCACTCCAAGTAGATCTCCCTGATCTTTCTCCCTATTGTGTTGTAGATCTCCTTTGACCTTGCTACCCCATAGATCTCCTTTGACATTGCACACACACACTTGTAGATTAATTAACCTTACTTACCATGTAGATCTCCCCTGATCTTGCTACCTACAGATCAATTGATCTTACAATTGGAAGGATCTCTTCCTTGTCCTTCACTACAATACAGCCCCATGGGTCTCTTAAATAGATCCCATGCAAACAATAATTAGACTTCCTAATTATAATAACTAAAAATGTAGACTCAAGACTAATATTAGTCTTTTACATGCAAACTAACTATTTGTCTAAAATTAGACCAGTTCTAGAAGTACATGCAAATGCACACACACACACACACATGTTGTTAATGTTAGTTCCTATTTGACCGATGTCAGCTGACCCCTAACTGATGTCAGTTACTACATACACTGAAGATGACCAATGTCTATTGATCAGACTGATGTCAGTTACTGCAACACTTAGCAACCTCCTCCATTTACATCAGTGAAGCTTTTAGCTCCATAACTTAACAATCTCCCACTTGGAGATAAATAGTTACACCTATACCTATACCTGTACATCATCTAATTTCATTTCCTAGCTTGTATCCCTCTTCAAGTTCAATATTGAATACCAACCACCACAAATCTTGTGGTGCTTCTCCTGTTATCCAAGTAACCTACCATATCCGAATCTACATACCCATGTATAGAAGTGCTTAACCCTAAATAGCATGCATACCTACTGTTAGTCCCTCTCAAATACCTGAGAATACACTAAATTGCTTTCTAGTGCTCCTTTCCTAAATTTGCCACAAACTTGCTGACAACTCCCATTGCTTGGGTAATCTTAGGTCTAGTACTCATGTACTCAACCTCATCATGTGATTTGGGACACTGTTCTGTGAACTATCCATCCATAGGTGTGCTAACCAGTTCTGCATCCTGCATATTAAACCTCTCCACTACCTTATTCACATAATCATCTAGAGACAAAATTAACTTGTGACTTTCCTTGTCTCTAGAAATACTCATGCCAAAGAATTTTAATGCTCCCAAATCCTTCATGGCAAACTTCTGAACTAACTTTACCTTTAGCTTAGTAATCTCTTACATGTGTGTCCCTGCAACAAGCATATACACTACATATGGTAATAGGATAATGTAGCTAATATTATCCAACTTGGTAAAGTAAACACAATGGTCACATTGACATTGACTAAATCCATGCTTTGTCATACACCTGTCAAACCTTAAACACCATTGTCCTGTAGCCTACTCAAGACCATATAACCTGGCCTTTTGTCTCATGTTTCCATTCTCTCCTTTCTTTAACCTAGGAATCCATTCGTCTTTCAGTGCTTTCATCTCAGCTAGAAACTCTACCAAATCTCCCATTTAGTTCTCTTCCAAAGAAGTCATGCCATGCTCCCACTATTTCCTGGATTCTACCTACTTTGCCTCTTCAAAACTTCCTGGTTCTTGACCATCAGTGAGAAACAAGTAGTGTAAAGAAGGGGAATAATGAATTCGAGGCTTACTTACCCTTTCATTCCTCCATATTGGTGTTTAAGACTCCTTAATAGCTTACTGTCTGCCTAAAATCCATTTTGACAGTGACTAATCTCGATCACCTCTGGCCAACCCTGTCTGCACCCAACCGATGTCGATTGCACTAAATCATCAACACCGGTTCCCTAACTAACATCGGTGTCCACCTACCTGAGACCACTAGCTCTAATTTGCACATGATCGACTTTTGGTACCTACCTAATCGACATTAGTTCTTGCCTAACTAACATTGGTAATTGTGTTTTCCTGTGAGTGATGATTTTTACCCATGAGCTCACTTTAAATCATAACCTTGTTCAAATCAAAATTTCCCTACTCAAAATTGTTTAGCCTCTTGAGTTGATCTTTCTCCATCATCTTCTCCTTGAAAACCAAGGCTTTCCAATTCTTAACTTTGTCAAAAACATCAGATTTCCTCTTCCTAGAATAAACCCAATCCTTTCTTGTAGCATTAGAAACATAATACTGTGATCCTCCAATAGAAGCTACCTTAGCTGATCCCCACACATCTGTGTCAACAAGCTACAACTTGTGCTTCTTCTTTGTTGACCCAGTTGTGAGAAACCTCACTTTCTCCTATTTCCCAAACATACAATGCTTACAGAAATCTTGATCTATGCTTTTCAAATCTGAACTCTTACCATTTGACTTAAGAACATCCATTCCCTTCTCACTCATGTGACCAAGACTACAGAGCCACATCTTTGCATCTACATATGAAGTAGATAAAATAGAAGGAGAATCAATAATACAAGTAGATAGATAAAGAGTACCTACTTTCTTACCACATGCTAATTCAAGAGCACCCTTGGAAACTTTCCAAGATTTCACTGTGAGAGTTATTGTGCATCCCTCATCACCCAACTTTCCTACAGAAATTAGACTCCTCTTCAGGACTGGGACATGCATGACATCCTTCAACACCCATGTGTTGCCTATCTAACATTTTAGTCACACTTCTCTTTTGCCAACAATTTGACAAGGCTCACCAACCCCTAAATAAATCTTTCCAAAGTCTCCATGGACATAATCATGGAAAAATACTCTATTTGGGGTTGCATGGAAAGAGGCAACATAATCTAAAACCCAAGATTCTACTTTATCCAAGGAACATATAAGAGCAACCCGTGCAACAATCCCTGCATCATTTGCTTCTTTCTTTTCTTCATGCTAATCTTCTACCAACCAACAATCTTTCTTTACCTACCCTTTCTTTCCACAATATAGTAATTGATAATTCTTGCCATTGAATTTATCCATTCTTAGCTTACTTTCTTCTACCATCGCTTTACTCCCACTCAATCAAAAACCCTTGAGAGTGAACCTGTAATCAACAAACACTAACCTGATCTGAACCAGGCTCTGATACCACTTGTTAGAATCTAGAGCAAACAGCTCTAATACCACTTGTTAAGATTAAGAGCACAATTGATTACCTTGTATAAGAAACTAAACATGGAATTAAACCAGAAGTAATATGTAA
>JARHVA010001445.1:320000-427500 GCA_037957365.1 Torreya grandis
CCGAGAGGAGTATTTACACCTATCACTGTCATGTATTTTAAAATAGATATGGTTCTCGATACCTAATTAATAAAATTTTTCATTAAGTTTTTCATCTCTCTATGCCAATAAAATAATTTATCGCTCTTGGTAACCACATGGCTCTGCACCCATGCCACTTCTATCACAACTATTTAATTCAAATGGGCATAAGATCTATTCCTTGGAGGTTTCCCCAAAAAAATGAGTTTGAATTACATATCATTTATTTTATTATACAATTAGGAGACATCTCCCAATTTATGCTAAGATTCAACCTTCATATACCTTATTTCCTTAAAGATGTCATACAACTTCTTTGTTGCACTATATACATTATTAACAATTTCTCTAAGACCCTGAACAATATTGACCTATTGAAATTTTTTCCTTGATAGATCATAAATCCTAAACATATGATTTATGGCCCCTTTAGTGGAATCTACAAAACTATATGCATCCTCCCTATATTCATTTGGATCCATTGGGTTAAGATTTATCTTCTTTATTTCAGATATAATTTCCTCCCTCTGTTACATTTATACACTTCCCCTGTCTACCACCAAATTTTTTCTCTTCACCTTTCTCAATATGTTATTTTACCTATCAAAATGGAATACCACTATTGGATACTCAATGACTATAAAATCTTGCCTAATTGATTTCTCTTATTTCAACCTTTTTATCCATAAGGGGACCTACAACATAGCTTATGACACTACTAATTTATAGATTTAGGTGTAAAAGAAAGATATTTCCATAGGGAACCATCAAAAATGGCATGAAGATGTGGTGTAGGTGGTTCTAGGAAGGAATGGCTATCATCATTCTAGTGAACTTATGAGTCTATGTATCAATAATGTATTCTATCTTACTTGGTGCTCTATAAACTAAAACTATGATTGAGTCTATTACGGTGGCTTGGTCAATGAGAATACCTACTTATGTCGATATATTAGGAGGTGTAGTCTATGCATCTAAAAAGGAAGTAGCCACTATATTTTCAAAATGTACTTGTCTTTTTGGATTTATAGGCTATGGGTTAGTCTAATTGAAAAATGAGTAAGTTACTAATGTACTAATTCTAAGAATATTAAACTCTCTTAATACATACATACATACATACATACATACATATGTATATAAATACATACATATATATATATACATATATATATATATATATGTATATATATATATATATGTATATGTATATATATATGTATATGTATATATATATATGTATATATATATATATGTATATATATATATATATATGTATATATATATATGTATATATATATATATATATATGTATATATATATACATATATATATATATATATATGTATGTATGTATGTATGTATGTATATATATATATGTATGTATATACATATATATATATACATATATATGTATATGTATATGTATATGTGTGTGTGTGTATGTATATGTATATGCACTACAATAATAAAATGCACAATAAAGTACCAATGCCCCGTAACAAACTACCATGTGATGTATTAGTATCTTTGTTATTTAGAATGTTGACCATATTCATAATAAATGTATAGGTAGTGTAAATAGATACTCCTAATAATTATCAATTATCCTCTACCTAATAACCCTCATATTTTAAACTTCTCTTAGCACAAACTAGTGCCAAGAGTTTGAATGATGTATATTAAGATTCATAAGGTGTAATAGGAAAATATATAGAATAAAATTCTAGAATCAAGCCTACTGATGTTACACCATTGTCAAAGATTAATAAAAATATATATGCTCAATACATATTACCACTATGCTTGTGCATTGATAATAAATGAGAAAAAACTTAATCAAGAAGTTTATCCATCCTATACAACTACATAATATAATGATAACACACAATAACATACAAGAGTAGCCTAACATTTGGAAACACATTAAAAATTATTTAAAAATATAATGGATTCACTTCTTTTTTATAAATAAAATATGGGTGGATGGTCCCTTACCCTTTTCATTAAAGTCATAAAAATATTATAGAAAGCTACAAAAGGCAATACCATACCTGATTATTAGGATACACTAAGGGCAACACAACAATTATTTAGATAAAATACAATCAACTAAGACCTATTATTATAACACAAGAAAAACTTCTATGAAAATTAAAGAGAACCCTAAAAAATAAGGAGAATGATTCAAATTCTTTGTAGAAATATCTAAATTTAATAAAAAATAATAAATTATGGAAATAAAAGAATTACTATTCAATTATTCAAAAGAGAACAAAAATATTAAAACTTAAATCTAGGTAACCACTAAAAATTATTACTGCTATAGCCAAAGGTCAAAAATTTTTACAACCATTACTCAAAATCTTCTATATCATTTCATATAAGCATATGTGGCCATTATACCATTAATATCGAGTCTTATTACTATGAGAACTTAAGAAAATATTTAATAAACCGTTTTGTTTTTAATACTATTACCATTTTTCAACCAAACTCCACTTAGTAGAACTGGACAAGGAGGATGAATTGTCACTCAAATAAAGATCTTAAATATTTTTTAGATGAATCCCAATTGGATGCCCATTGTTTTCAAGTGAATAATCCTTAGAAATTCTAATAAAAATATTAAGAGTGAAACTAAAAACATCAAAAGATAAAAGCTTGGAGAAATCTAATCCACCACCATTAGGGATCCATATTTAGGATAATAAGAGTAGAATTTATTTTTAAAATTTTGGAATTTTACTACTCTTTAAACATATAATCTACTTGATTTTGTACCTAAAAAATACCATAAATATGTTAGTGATAAAACTTGCCCCTTTCTACCATGTTGGCTACCTATGATTTTTTTAGAAGATATAACCCTATTATTTTGACAAGAATTTTCCAAATTATCCATCATAAAATAAGATATACATCCAATTACTATTTTCTCAAAATATATTTGTTGTAACCTAGTATGATGCAAAAATTTTAGCACCATCTCTTTTCATAACTGTTTAGATAAATAAATTTTAACACAAATATGAGCAATATTAGTTTTGGTGTGAAGTATTGTTTTTGAGGTGACATAAAGGCAATTATATGATGCATTTCCAATTTCATTATGGAAAGAAACACCCAAAAAATATCGGGGGATTTTCAAAAATCTCACCTATAATATAGCCTTCAAAAAATTATGTGGTAAGGGGTTAAAATCAAATAATTAAGGCTTCAAGAAAAGAGTAAATGAACCCAAATACCATGATATTTAATTTTAAATAACCTCTTTGTCCTCCTATACTTCATAGATAATGATAAAATATATATAATCATAAGGGCAAATGGAGATATGAGTTGACAAGATTAGTTTCCATTAGTCTGAGATCTAGGCATGAATATTAGATAAGGATGGCCAAAAATTATGAGATCTGAAAATAATTCTTATGTTCAAATAATTCTCTTCCATTTCCAACATTTTATAGAAAATAGATTAATATGTATCTAAAATATGGGTCAAATACCACACCAAAAGGAAGGAGGAAAGGAAGGAGAAATGATTTCCTTAGTCTTGGACTTAGATCCAAACCTATCATATTCTAGGGAAACTAATTATCCTAAAGAGGAAGGATATTCATTCCAAAGTGTGATCATATCCAACTATAGATTAATAAATAAATTCTAAAGTTATAGAAGAAAGATCTTGAGAAAGAAATATAAAATAAAATTATGAATGTTTCTTGGTGGACACTTTAAGAACAATGGGTGAGGATGAAATAATATATTTGTGAATAGTCATGTTAGTTTGATTGATTCATAATTAGGATATAATGGAACCTAAATATAAAATAATACCCAAATATTGAGACAAAAGAAACAAATCCACCAAATAGTGATGCCTTAGGATTAATAAGAGTTTTTCCATTGAAAAAATGAGGAGGAAATGGAAAAGCATAGGTCTGTGAACCAAAAGGAGAGGTAGGAGTGGTGCCATATATCACCCTACTAGATTGTGATTATTTAAATCCTTATTTAATGATCTTATCATTACCAACCTACTCTTTATTTATTTTTATTACATATTGATTGTGAACCTAGATGTTCTTGAATCAATGTAGATTTAACAACATAACATGTATAAATTTGAAGACTAAAATGATTTTATATGGTATATATTAGTGAAATGCTAATTGTATATGATATAAATTTGGTAAAATACCAATTCCATACCATTTAAATAGATATGTAAAAATTCTAGCCATATAGCTTCAAAATATTTTTTAAGTTTACTATTATATCATAGATTTGACTTTTGTTAATATTTTTATTTTTGGTGCATACTCTATCTATCCATAAACCAATATTAATAATAATAATAATAATAATAATAATAATAATTACATTCAAATGATTAAAATAATTCTCCCATGATAATTTATCCTTTAAAATTATATAATTCTCTTTCACATTTTTTAGAATTTCCTCCTGCTCACTTTACTCATTGATGCTTCTTCTACTAATACAATTTTTAATTTACCTTGGAATAATGGTTCAATTATGTATCCTTATTTATAATGAATTTATTTATCTTTATCCTCCCTATTTAAATCATTTATAAAGATAAATTCATACTTTTATTTTAATAGTTCATTGACCTAAGGCTTAATTAAATGAAAACTTAAGGTTTGTGTGGTATTCTTTTAATGCTTCCCACTATGACATTTCCCTATGTTTTTCTCTTATAGTGCACCATGTTGTGCCCAAGGTTTTAACATGTTATTCAATTAATATACCCTAAACCTTATATAAATCATATATTTACTTATTTTATGTAATTATTAATATAATTTAAGGTGATCACATAGGTACATATTCTTTGTATACATTAAAAGACCCATTTGTACATTGTTTCTCTTTAAATGCATTCAAATAGATTGTATGTCACTACCTTAGTCTCAAAAATATGTTAAATGTGTTGTAAACCATCATGAATTTTTTCTTTATAGTGTGTGGATCAAATTTGGTATGTGCTCCTTATTTAATGCTAAGAATGCATCTAAATCCCACGAACATTTTGGGGCACTCTTGGTTCTATCAAAATTTGGTAACTTGTTAATTATTCCCCTACTTACCTTTAATGCCTATTTTATAACTTTTATAATGTGAAAAAAACCACTTCAATTTAGCTATTTTAATTAGTTTGATTTATATCCTCTACATATTACACTATATCATTCCACTTCTTATGGACCTTATGTGATTCCTCATTACCACTATGCATCATCTGCTAGTTACTTTGTTACTATAATTTAGAATGTAAGAACCTATTTAAGATATAAAATTGAATGCAACTCAGATTTTAAATAATTAAAATTAATCATGAATCTGAATTTAAAATATTAAAATTCAATTCAACAAGTGGCATGCAATAAATATATAAACTATTAAAAAAATAAGGTACTTAGATTTTTTGGTTCACAAATTGACTCTAACTAAATTTTAATAATGGAAAGGGGATGGAAGTAGGCCTTAAAGTCACTCATATTAGGAATAATTATATATACACATAGGTTCACTAATGTTAGGTTGGGAAAAAAATGTTAACAAATTTAATTACAACTTGACATTACTACCCTACTTTGTTTTGAGGCTCTATAACCATATAGTCCACTATGCCTACCTGTAATAGCTTTATTTGTGTGATACTAACCCCTAAATGTGTTCACAATAAAATAAATTAATTCCCTTCTCTTCAAGACCCAGGGTCCACTTGAGAAAGGATAAAACCTATAAAAACTTGGGAAGTGAAATGTGTTGAGTTGACACTAATCACCCTCATTAATGTTTGGTTTTTACCTACATATACAATAATTTGAGAAAGAAATACAAGATATACATATTTCTTCTCATTAATGTGAATATTAAATTATTCTCTATTTTTATATAAACTCATGTAGTGATCTATCTTTTAACACTTGACAATGCTCACTCTTAGAATGGCTTAGTGTGATCTAGACTTAGTTGATGACTCCTCTTGGTGACTAATTTTCTAATTCAGAGGAATAGAGAATTTTTATCAATGTGAAATCGTGTATAAATAATTTATAGATAAATATTAATTCAATACCAAGTGTGGTTTTTATTTGTATTTATATGAGTCCATTTTGTTAATTTATCATGTCACTGACATGCTAGTAAATTTGGTTGACACATAAGATTTATTTATATTTGAAAAATATCCATTATTGGGTGAGGGATAATAATGTCATCAATAGGGTTGTTTCATAGATAAAATTATATAGGCCTAACTTTAGTATCTATAATATAGGAATGTGCATCTACTGATCTAAAAATATTTAATTAATATATTTATCTAGTTTGACATATATTGAGAGATTCTTGTAGATGACTAATAATAAAATGAGAGGGTCAAACTCATAGAAATCATGTGTATATGAGAGAATGGAAAATAAGAGGCATATATTTGTGCACATGTTTTTAATGGTTAATTTAGGTCAAAATTTACCTTTTCAAGTGTCTAATATAATATTTTAGTTTATAAAAATTACCCCTTTTTATTCAAGTATTAAAATGAATGCATATACTAGATTAAAATGATAAACTATACTCTATTTTATAAAATGTACTTTGTCTTTTTTAGGTGGCTCCAAATGTGAAATTTTTATCCAAGTAAACATGAAAATAATGTGTATTATTCAATGCCCATATGTTAAATTTAAAATAAAAACTATAATTAAAAATTCTAAAACTTAAGATAAAGGAAGGTGTAGACATATATGTGGGTGAGACCATGTTTCCCTATAACTATTTGGAGATAATGCTTCCTTGTTAAATAATTTGACATCAGTTCCTCATGTTAAACCATTGGAAGATTTAGGGTGATTAAACCAAAATATTATGTAGCTATGCGATCTATTTAATGAAAAGAAATGTCCATCCATCATGAATATATAGAGTAGTGTTATTGAGCATTTTCAAGCCTCAAACACACTAACCCAAGTAACTATTGGCATTTTGGTATTGTATGCCAATATGGTAAGGTGGGAACCAAATTATTGGATTGATATGATTATTTCCATTTCCATTGATTGTTTCTTAACTTTAGTACATTAATTCAAAAAACATGAATCTATCACTATAGATAGACTCATAAATTCAAGGTTGATCACTTCCTGCTACCATTGAATTATGTTTTGAAAATAAAAAACCATAATAGTGATCACTAAAAAACTTATAAATGTGCATTAAAAAATATCATTCATCACTGAATCAATGCCAAATATAAAATTTCATAATGTATATGTGCATGAAAAATCATTATGCCCCACTAGATCTATACCAATTGATTTTTATTATTATGTATATATATGCTAAATCTAATAACCTATATATCAAATGTATATGTATGTGAAAACATGTAAATTATGTTCTTATAAACCATGTGACATTTAATGGTATATGTACTCAATTATATTTGAATTTGAATACCATAAATCATGTATTTATAAAATGAGTGCATATGAATGGCATATACCCCATAATCTATACCAATGCATAAATATTTGTCTCATATTTTAAAACATTTTATATTTAAACCACTCTAAACACTCTAAATCATGTAATTTGTTCCCAAAATTTGATTTTTATTTTCATGTAGGCTTATGTCTCTATGACAAGACAACTAATATTCACCATTTTAGAGGTGATGGACTTACCCCAAAATCCACTCATCTAAAAAAATGAGCTAATTGTATCATGTCATGTATAAATATGTAATTATTTAGAATCATGTCAACATGTGGGAGTATGTCATCATATTAATGTAGATGCCATCAAGATATGTATGTAACATATCTAATGTATGGAATATAAGTGTCATGTCAAGAAGAATTTATAAATTAGGAACATAGTAGTAACCATCATTGAAGTAACAAATAAATAATAATAGTAGTAAGGAGGTGAATTTTATATACCATGGCACCAGACAAGAAGGGGAGGTGCATTATATGGATCATGACAGCTATAAAATCAATAATCTTAGCAAGATATACAATCACACCAAGTTTAAAAAATAATCTTAAGCATAAAGCAAGTGCCATAAAAAAGGGAAATAAATATGTTTAAAAATTTGAGGCCAAGGGATAAAAATATGAACATAAATATGTCAAAAATAATAAATTCCAAGGGTCACATGTAAGGGGAATACAAAATTAATCTACTTATAAGCATGCAATGTTACACATAAGGCTAAGGGCCATAAAAAATGGACATAAATATGTTTCAAAAAATGAGGCCAAGGGTTTAAAAATATGAACATAAATATGTCAAAAATAATAAAGGCCAAGGGTCACATGTAAGGGGCATAAAAATGTCATTACATAAAAGATATAAATTAATGTCACACACATAAGACCAAGGGATAAATAAATATACTCTTTCATATAAGAGAGTAAAAACATTAAATACACCTGATTTGGCTTAATGGTGAAGAACATGTGCTCTCAAAAGGGTTGTCATAGGATGTAATCCTATAGGGGGTAAGGTATACACAAATTCATGAAAATATCCACATGAAATGGGCTAAACAACTTGATTTTTAATGAGATGGGGGTCAATAAGTGGATTGAAACTTGTGTTTAATGTGATGAGGCATTTCATAGTCTATGGTTAGGGATAATATCCACCACTAGTTTGGGCATTCTAGTTATAAAAATGCTTATACCCAAACTTTAAAAGTGCACATGAGTTATCCTAATGGTGAATAATATGTGCTCCCAAAATGGAGGTCATAGGTTCTAATCCTATAGGGGTAAGATATGCACACCTTAGTGAAAATTATGCACATGCAATGGGATAACCAACTCAGTTTTCAATGTGATGGGGGTCGATAAGTGGATCAAAACCTATGTTTAATGTAATGAGGCATTCCATATTCCATGGATAGGGATACTATTGACTACTTATTTGACTATTTTAGTTATAAAAATTCATGTACCCAAAATTTTAAGTGCACTTGAGTTAGACCAGTGGTGAAGAACATATGCTCCTAAAAGGGAGGTCATAGAATCTAATCCTATAGGAGGTAAGGTATGCACACCTTCATGAAAATTATTCACATGCAATGGGCTAACTGACTTAGTGCTTAATGTGATAGGGGTTGATAAGTGGATAAAAACTTAGGTTCAATGTGATGAGGCATTCCACAAACCATGGCTAGGGATATTATTCACCATTAGGGATCAATATCTAATGACATATCCTTTTGATGCCTCCCTCTAATGTTACCTCCCTATGTTTAGGTCAGTGTCTAAAAGGATAGTCCCTACCTAAACCTTCATTGGATATAGTCCTCCCCATCCTATGAATATAGGCTCTATCACCTCTTCCTCCCACCATGGTATCTGCTATGGCCTCTTCTCTCCCCATCTTGTCTAACAAGGTATTGTTCTCTATCCTAAAAGTTATTATCATCACCAGAACATGGTACACTAGGTAAGACACATATTTATGACACCCAATCCTTGTAGAAATCTCAAGATCTACCAATAGCTAGTCTCATGCCCATACAATATTCAACTAAAATAACTTTATCAAGTTTTACATGATCATCCTCATCCATGAACCCATAATGTCTAAAATCACAAGGTACACAAGATAAAATTAGATCTATATGACATGATAAAATCTAATGCATGTGTGAAAATAACTAAATAAATATGAAAAGAAATTATGATTTGTAATCACAAATGAACAAAATCAATAATTTACATAGATGTCCTTCTTACCACTTAGGATTAGAATGATAGTATGCAACCTCCTTTTTATCTATGTCTATATCCTCCTCTATATCAACATACTACTAGGGTTTACCCTCCCTCTATCCTACTTGCTACTATTATTACTATGAATGGTCTAGTGGTGGTCGTGGTAGTGGTGATGGTGGAGGACCCACTTATTGATATCCATCTCCAACCTATCCTTCTCCTCTAGGTGCCAATCAAGATGGTCAGGTGATAGGCACCATTCTCACTAGTGAGTGCCATGCCAATCTTCCTAGTATCTTAACCCTCACCTCACGAGTCAGCCTATACACAACTCCAAAGATAGGGAGGTTTCTTGTATAGGGAATAATAGACTACTAGGGTGCTCAATCCATCGAGTGTGCCTCAACCTATAACAACATATAATTAACCTATATATCCCTAATGGTTACTATAGGATATAATACATAATTTTCCCATTTCCATTCGGTGTCTTAGTAGGCTAGGGAAATCAAATCTTCCACTATAAAAGACACCATGGTATAGGGTAAAACATGAAAGTATACCACATATACCCATTTGATTTCCATAATATACCTCAATTCCCTAGTTAGTTAGGGGATCATCTTATCATAAACCCATCCCATAATGATATTTATGTGGCTAATATAAAGGGATCCTAGGTGATCCATTCAATATAAATACTTGTAAGTTCACAACAACACATCCTAGCTCCAAGCATAACAATCCCCTCTATCCTATATGTGTTTCATGATTGATGACTAGTAGTACAAGAGCTTAATGATACCCTTATCTCCCACTAACCAAGAGGTAAGGATGATGGCCTTCCATAGGTTGGATATCATTGATATATCAACCTAAGAAAGTTTCATGCCACACTTCACACCCACATCAAGTTCATCACCATATCCAAAATGGTTTTCCTAACTATGATCTTCATGATGAGTATTAGCATCATGAATATACATTAATCACCTAGTCATAGGAAGACCAATGATCCTATATACATATGTAAGAGTGATCATCCAATTTCTTAGAGCCTGAGGGAATGTGAAGTTATTTCAATTATGGTCCCAATAGGTCACTATGTCACATAATAATCAGATAAAAGAGGGGGTGATCCCCACCTATGAATTGTAAAGTATCCACACTCAACTATCAAAAGTGTCAAGACTCAAGGGAGCTACTTTTGATCTCAAGCTCTGCTCTATCAGCTATAGGCCCCTATAACAAATAAAGAGACCCTATATAGTTTAGTCAATCAAGGAAATCAATCTCATAGTCTAAATAGATTAAAAACATTAACATTCCTCTAAGTTCATAAAACCACCCCTATTTTAGGTAACAATTGTGTAATTCCCTATGATAATTCTGAAACAACCCAATGGAGGAAATGTGACTAATTAGGTGGTTTCATAATTACCTGAATGTGGTTATACCATAACTTCGTCATGATATTTTTAACACCATTGTGATGGTTATAAAATCACCACCCTACAAAGGGTGGTGGTTCTATAACCTAAGTATAGGTTCTACCAATAATTCATGTCTTCTCCTAAAGCCCCTAAAACATAAAAAAAACCTAAATTATAAGTTACTTTAAAAATATTTAACTTACCCCTATCAACAATGATCAAAAATCAAAACAAATTAAATTTGGCTTTATTTTTACTACATTTTGAGAAAATTTTCAAATTTTGGGGAAAAAATGAAAAGTTGGTATAGGCCTTCTTGATTGTGCGTAGCCACACCTCCTACTGGTACATTCACCATCATATCAACTCTTTCATTTATATGACTAATTATGCACTAAAAATAGTCACCAACAATCTAGAGCTCAAACATCTCCCTCAAAGCAAATGACACAAATGAATTATTTTTTGCAAGTTTTTGAATATATTGGTCCCCAAACTAGTTGTTTTGATTCAAAAATTTTCCATTTTTGACATAATATTTTTTATTGGTGTTTATTCTCATGTATAAAAATTTTATATTTCCTAGATATTGCACATTAATGTTTTATCACTAACATTTTAATGACATTTCTATCTTTTGTATCAAATTATATAGTTTTACAAGTAAACATGGTACAAAACCAAATTTAGTCCCTTAACAAGACAATCCAAGTGTTATGATCTTCTGTACACATATGGTACATACTCTTTCCATATTTTCACTTTTCTTTCAAATCACACTTAAATCTTGTCTTCCATCTATAGGTTGTGTAGAGTCCTAGTAGGATTTGTTCCTCCATTTAGGTAAGGTAAATATTTATAAGCTCTCATTTATTTTCCAAATGCCTTACTTAGGACTACACCTTGCCAATTCATGACAAGTCACCCTACCAAAATGGAAATATGTAGTCACATAAAATTTAAATGGTGTGACACTTTTGATACAAACCTAATGATGATATAATGACGTCTTGTTTTGTGATCCATGATTCTATATTCTTATCTTAACCCCTTTTGGTCCCCTTAATTTTTACCTTCCCATGATAGTTTATCCTTATCTAAAAACTAAACCATGGATGATGAAACCTCCACCCAGGTGATGGAACCACCCTACTAGTTTACAAAACTACCCTTTACATTATACAATGACCATGGAAGTTATGAAATATAGGAGGAAATTTTGACACTATAAGGTGGTTATAAATTACAACAATGAAAAACTTTTAGTTCATAGTAGTGTTTCTATCATCTTGAGTGGTAGTTTTGAAACTAACCTTGTATAATTTAACAATTTCATCACAGTGGAAATGCTTTCCAAAATTAACTCTTGTAACTCTAGTTTTTTGATGTTTTACATAACTAGATTCATATTTCCTATTTTTATCACCTTGTGTTTACCTCAAATCAAGCTTAGATCACTCACACTTATAATTTTATCCTTATTCAATTCCTTTCAAGTTAAATTTGCCATCACACTTAGTGTAACTCCTCCATGTAAAATCCATTCTCTTCTTATAATAAAGTCAATTTTGGCCTAATTTTTTATCAAAAAATTGTAATTATAATCTGTTATTGATAATATTTGGCAACCAAAACCTTGATAAAATTTCCAAAATATTTAGTCTCTATTATTTTTGAGTCGACTTCCTAGACACACATGAGGAAGTGTTATTGGTGAAAGCAACTCAGACTTTACAAGCAAAAACATTAGCCAACATTAGTTCATATACTATGCATTTGTGGATTTTGCCTCCCCATTTTTATCTTTTAGTAGAGTTTGTATATCCTCCAACTAGAGAGTTTCCATAATTTTTTAAAGATCACATAGAGCTAGCATGTTGAGGATTCTCCTATCAACACACTACATGCACTTCAGTTGATTTATTCTAGAATCAAGTTAGAGTTTATTTTAATTTCTAATATTTATTTTCTTTATTATATCATAATTAGTATATCTCATTATTATTATTATTATTATTAGATTATTTTTCCATAAAATATAAAATAAGCAAATTTTATAGTTAAATAGATCCATTTATTTTCATTTGTTTTTGCTATAAAAACATAGATAGCTTTGGTTTATGCTTGAATTTCAATATATTATTTTATTTTAAAATCAGAAATACACGTAGTCAATAATCCTAAGAATGACATTAAAAAAAATTCCAACAGATAAAACTTTTCTTTTTAAGATCTAAATAAGTCTTTTGCATTCTAGACAACTATCTAAGCAAACATAGTAGACACAAGAGTGGTATATTTATGGTCATATTTATTTATTTTGAAGAGTTAAAATGAAATTTTATCTTGCTATATTAAATAAAAATATCATAATTTTCATCTCTTATTCCTATTTTTTAAATGCATTCAAAATGTTTGTCTTTGGCAAATTGAAAAGGTTGAAAAGCTAACCTAGTTTGTTTATGAACAATAAATTTTTTAGAAAGTGTTTTCTTATTGTTATTCTATATCAGGTATATTATCACATTCATTGAATACATATATCCAATTCATAAATCTATCTCATGGCATAAAAACAATAAAAAACAAAAAATAAAAAAAACATAGTCATCTAGTTTGCATGAAAGTAGAGCCAGGAAAATTTTACATTTCACACAATCACATAGTTCATTTATCTCTCTCTCTCTCTACATGCATTATAAATTGGAAAAAAGATAAAAAAGTGTTTTGATTTAATTTTTTATTTCCTTTCACTTTCAACACTTTATTTTCATCAAGCAAACATTCATTTGGGAAAAAACAAAAAAGGTTGAAAAAAAAAGTAGTGTCAAAAGCCTTATCATTACATGCAATCCATACCAAAATCCTTGAAATTTTGTGAAAGTAACCACACATCACATAATCCATGTCCATACACATAAACATCATATACCAAGCCCTGATTCAACATTCCATCAAGCCCCCTTTATAAGGCATTACTTGAACACACTCATACGCTTTTCCCTAGTTTCTACCTAGACTCTTTTGGATGACCCTTCCTGAAACACTAGGTCTTTTCTAGAATAGTCTATTACCTAGAATTAGATCACCTAGTCCCACCATCATTACATAGTCTAATATTTTTTATGAGTTAAAATTTTAGGTATTTCAATCCACTCCAATTCCCCTCCTCATCATAGAGTCCTTACATACCTTAGAAAAATAAGAATACATCCTCAATCCACCTATCATTATTCTCCTATAAAATAGGAGATGTGAATGTAGACACTAGAAAAGTGTTCTAGATGTCAAAGTTCCTCAATATACCTTAGGGACCACGTAACCCTTCTCAACCCACCAACCAACCCATCGGACCTTGGGTCTAGCTAGCTATTTATCCAACTGGACTCACCAACTTAATAACTAACCATTAACTAACCTCTTTCAATCCACCTTGACCCCTTTTCCTTCAGACACTCGATCATCAATGGTCAACTTGACCATTGATACTTACATTAACTTTTGATAGTCAGGTCCTCCTTATTCTTACACAAATACCAACTATGCAAGATAACATGGCACAATTAAATATATCCACCTTGCTCATTGCTAACAAACTCCCAAGAATCAAAATCAGAAAGCCAACCTATTACAAAAACTTCTATCCTCCATCTCTCTTTTATTATAAAATGAGGTGAGTAAGAGGTGAAATCCATGATGAGAAGCATTCTTATACATAGGTATTCAAGCTTCCATCTAGCCACCTAGTCTTCTTTCAATAACTCAAAAATAACAACAGAGATCTGAACCTCTACCAAAATTGATCTTGAGGCAAAGTACCATTAATTTTCTTGAATTTCTCTAGCCATTAACCATCAAGCCATTTAACAAGCAACAAGTATACTCGTACTTCTATTTTATTATTCTAGTTTCTAACCTCTCTCTCCCATTAGAATTTTTTGTACCTATCTTCTAACTTCCCTTTTTTAACTAGATCCTTAACCAAATCCCTATTTGATCAATAACCTATTATGTAACTCTTTTTGAACACCTTTATAAATCCATAGGAAACCATCAATGGTTAGCATAATTGTCGATGGTCACCTACACTTGTTGATGGTTACCCAACCATTGATGGTCATCCAAACCTCCAAAAGTCATCCCAACTACTGATGGTCACTATGACATGAAATGATAACAAGTTATTTCCAACCCCTTACCCAAAACTAAATCTAATTTATTTTGTCCCTACCTAAATAGACCCCTATCAAATTTTATGAACCTAACCTAATCTATTTTAGTATTAGTATTAACCCACTTTTTCTGTATTTAGTCATTTTCTCTATCAAGCATTCACTCTATTCTTTTATTTCATTTTAATACTTTCTATTATTTGATGCAAGTATCTTAATTTTATTTCTTTCAACTAAATTGTTATCAAAGAGTGGATTGATAGTCTCATAGCAAGATCATGCTAGGCAATCCACTTAACTATATTACTAACAACTCCTTTTCTTAGTGTTCTCTTATCTACAGTTTTTTCCTTTTAAGATAAAGAGGAGCTCTCTATACTCATCTAGATTACATGTGCATTAACAACTAAGTATTTCTACCACACCCTTTTACTAGTTTCTTATCTTCTTCCAGAAATTAAGAATTAAGTAGAAATTATGAGAAACATTTTGGCATGCTTGGTGGGACCCCAACATCATCTAGGTGCCCATTTTCTTTCTTTATTCTATGCTCCTACAATGAAATCTAAAATTTATTTTCAGATTAAAATAAACCTTTCATACCTTGATTTCTTGCTCATTTATAGTTCATTTAGTAACTTAAAAGAAAAAGTAATTGATTATAGTTTCACTCTTGTTATCACACACTTTACCAAACCACATAATCAATCAACACATAAAAAAAACTTGAGACAAGGCTTGACTAGGATTTCATCACCTAGTGGTAACCTTACCCATTCCCAACAATCCAACTTGGAGGTCATTACCAAGGAGAGAACCAAATCAGCTCTTTGGTTGAGTATAAACTCTAAAATGTAGTATATCTTGGCTAAGCACCTAACACATTTATTGTTATGGTGTGTGAAGTGAGGGGTAACACCCCAATATTAAGCCATGTACTGACATTCAATATAGATTCTTTTTGAGAGCCTTCAATACCTAAACCAACCTTAGATTTCCTCTTTAGGACTTGATCTACAAACCAAATTTTCTCTTCACATTTTCTAAGGAATAAGCAAAAAGTGATTTAAAAATAATCCTATTTTTTAAATGCACTTTACTGTATGTTTTGATTGACTTGAGATTCTTCTCCTTTGGCTTGCTTTGTGTTTTGGTTGTGAGATTTTCATCATTTATTTTATATTCCTCACATGGTCTTTACTAGAAAACAATTGAGGAATCAAACCAACCAAGAACTACCATCTTCCTCTTCATCTTCTTCCATGGATTATACTTAAGATGTTGAGATTTATCATATTTATCACCCTCCTACCATGCCTCAAATAGTTGTAAAATGTGATGTGGATTTTTCTACCTTTTTTATCACAGCCCTATGGCCCTCTAAAATCACCTTAACATCTTAGCTCATCGCACCCTTATTGCTTCGATTCCTCATATGGATCCACCTTATGATATGTCTCCCCATGTTATGGTTGGTGATACCTATACCTAGCCTATGATCAACCAAACATCTTCTTCCTCTAATATCCCATCCACTACCACCACCGAAACTCAATCCAACATCCCAACCAATAGCCAAACACCCCCTACACCAAACAACACATCCAACATAAGATCAACCTCATCTCTTGTTACCCATACTTCATCCACTAGGGGGTATCTTCTACCCCTATTTATAACATTCCCGTTATCAATACCAATCCACCAATTTCTACCTCACTTCAAAATTTGGTGCTTTCCATACCTCCTACACTTCCACCTAATAACACAATATTTACTAGTCAACCCCAACCAACTACCAACCCATTCATACCTCTAAATCAACCCATATCAATCCCTCAAAAAATACCCATGGCATACTACCAATATGTTCCTAATCTACAAGGATACAATGCACCTTCTACCCAACCTTTTGTGCCCATCAACCCTTATGTGGCACCATCCAAATCTACAATGACCACATACTAATATGTGGTATCTTCTCAACCTCCTACCAATTATCCATATATTATTTACACCCAACCTAAACCAAACTTACCACATAATTATGGATCTTTCCAACCTCAAAAAAATTTGGTCAAAATGTTAATGGACAAAATGACCAACTTGGAGTCATCTTTCTCTGGGGATCATAACCTTTTATCTTATGATCAAATCTATAATGAACCTATCTATCGATCCATCCCTATCTGATCTTATCCTCAAAGGGAACTACAAAATTTTTCCAAGTTCTAAAGTAAGGAGGAACCCTAAGAACACTTCAGAGCATTTATCCATTCTTTCTATTTGATTACATATGACAATTCTCTTCTCCTTCATACCTTTCCCATGTCTTTATTGAGACTAGCCCTAGATTAGTATAGTTCTCTCACCAAGCACTCCATATTTCCTTTTCAAAACTTGACCAAGTATTTCTATATCACTTTTCAGTCAATATATCTAAAAAGGTTTCCATTACCAACCTCTACTCCATTAGGCAATTTGATGACAAATCAATTATCAATTTCATAACCAAATGGAGAGGTCTTATCAACCAACTTTATTTCTCATTAACCCAACCTAAGTTGATTGAACTTTCCTCTTAGTGTTGTGCCAAACATATCTCCCCTACTCTTCAAATTCAAAATTTCAGGACTTTTGATGACACTTTCACCATGGCATAAAAAATAGAAATTAGAGCCATTGATGAGGGAAATTGAGACTATGAAATAATAATTCTAGCTGTAAATCTAATGACCCTTCCTTACCCAAAACCACCAATCAATATAACCATCCCAATACCAAACCAAAGGCATCCATGAACTCAGTTGTCCTTGAAACTACTCCACCACCAATTTTCAACCAACCCAATCCAACCAAATACTCTAACTCTTCCAACCAACAAAATTGAAACCAAAACTAACCAGCCCCAAAATAATATACTTTGATAGGGGAGTCTTGTGCTTAAGTTTTGAATAAACTACAAATCAAACATCATACAACTTCCTCCCATAGAGCCTCCCTTATAATTTTTTCCTTCTTTCCCTACACTTGGTTGGTACAATGAGAATGATCAATGTGCTTTCCATCACATCATTAGACATGATGTTAGTAGGTACAACACCTTTAAAACTATTATCCAAAACATTATTGATAAGGGATAACTTATATTTGATAATCCCAATGCACCCCTAAATAAGTCTCTTGACATATTTTTCAAACCTTTTCCCAAACATGCCCCTTATACCAACTATGATGATAATAAACTAGAATCATCTCACACTAGTGAGGTCCATATAGTTAGTGTCATTATTAGTGAACCTATGATTGAAGAGACCATTACTTTAATTACCTCTTCCTCCATTCCATTTATTGAAGTGGTGGACTCACCCTCTATTCCTTTAGACACCTAAACAAAGGAATCAACCACCCCTCATTCTTTACTTTATGAGACCATGAACTAATCCACATCTCCTTTGATAGAAATACCAAAGGAGGAAAGCATTGTTTCAAATACCTCTTCTTCTTCTCTACTAATTGAAGTGGTGGAATTACCCACCATTCCTTTGGACATAAAAACAAAGTAAACAACCATTTACATTCCTTCACTTAAGGCCATCAAACCTTCCTTACATATCCTAGAACCACCTACTCTCTCTTTGGGAACCATCGCAAAAGAAGAGATCACCTTACTTACACCTTGCAAGGAGGAAAAATCATCTCAAATATTGGAACCTTCCATCAATAATTTAGGTGAGGAAACCATTCCCACACCTCAACCCATGAGATTAACCTTTGAAAGCAATGACCAAGGAATCAAACTCATTTACATCTTTTTACTAGATTAATACAAAGTCTAGAGTTTAGTTCTCAACCCAACCTAGATAGAGCCTCCTTTTGGCATCATCTTAGACTCCCTTACCAAAACAAACCTAAACCTTCAAACTCACTTGCATCCACCATAAAATCTATCATTACCTCAATACCTTTATCAAACCCTTCTACTTCCAAAACCATAGGATAACCATCCAAACCACATCCATCTAAAATTATAAAATCACCTTATGCCTCTCTAACCAAACCCTTCAAAAACCTATGAATAATTCCTACACCTAGCCTTGCTCATCCATATTTGAAGTTGTACTTAATCCCATCTATTCTACCAAAGAAAACCCTAACCAAATCAACTAAAAATGTGGAACCACCAAAACTCCCACCTTGAACTAGAGCTATACCACTTTATTCCCTCTTACCATCTATCTTAAGACCCCATCCTTCTACCATCCCATAATCTCTTCCTTATACCAAGAAGGTGAAACCTCCCACAACTACCTATTCCTCATCTATTAAACCTTTCTATTTTTCTCTACCTACACCTACCTCCACCAAAACATTAAAATACACATCATTCTTAACTAACATATCTACTTATACCTTCCCACCTATCACCAAACCTTCACCCTCAACCTCTAAATATTCCACCTCCAAACCAACCATAACCAAGAAATCCCAACAAAAAGCACCTACCAAAACCATTCCACCACCTACAATTTCCATAGTGAAGCCTACTTCTAAGAAGGATCCCACTCTTAACACTAAGAACCCAACACCCTCAACACCTTTTATCAAATCTTATTAAACCATTATATAAAGGTTATTAAAAACCTCCTCCTTAATCCTACCACCTATCAAACCTTTTGACCCTTCACATCCTAAATCATCATGGTTCAATGATAGTTTGATCTATTTATACCATATGACTCCTGGACATGACATAGAGAACTATAAATATCTCTAAACACTTTTTCATATCCTATAAGATGAGGATGCTATGTTATTAGATGAACCTCCCTTGAGCACATTACCAACCCAACCATCAACTCAACCCATCCAACATTTACCTACTCTTCCACTTTCATTTTAAATTGAGGAGGAACCAAAGCAACCATCTATCCCAACACCTCCCATAATTGACACTATCCATATGGTTACCTAATCTAGGTCCCAACAAAAGGATAAGGGAAAGGCTAATGTGTCTATACCATGGACATACAATTCCACCTCTAAACCTTATAAATGAACCCAAGCACCCTCATATTTACCTTCACCTTCACCTTCAGCAACATCTAAAATATATATTTTGGGTGCCTTTCCCTCTAACCTTTCTAAATCCATCTAGTGATTGTTTTTAAAATAGCTTCAACAAACACCAGTAACGATGATCCTCTATGAGCTAATCAACACCTTGGCCCATCACTATCAAGAATTTATAGAGGCCCTATAATTAATATAGGTTTAACTAGAAGAACCTCAACCTCTTGTATCCTTATTTATAACCCTTCAAATTTCTACCTTCACCATCTTCTAGGATTCAAAAATACCTTCTATTCATTTCGAAGATCTAGATCCTCCTCTCTTCATTACTGCATGCTATCAAACCTACATCAAAATGGTGATGATTAATGAAGGAGATAGTATTAGAATTATCTCCTTTCATTCTTATAACCAACTCTAATTATCTAAAAATATCATGTCAAAAACTACAATGGCCCTCTACTCCTTCAATGATATTATGGCCACTACATTAAGGACAGTCATCCTTCACATCTGCTTGGGACCCCACATAATTTTAAAATTCTTTTATGTTATGGAAGGTGAGTTATAATAAAAATTATTACATGGACACGCTTGGATTTCCATCATTAGTTGTGTCCCATCCACCTTATGCTGATGTGTCAAATTTGAACATGAAGGTCAAGTTGTTACAATAAAAGATAACCTAAGTCCTTTTGCATTTTATAATATGACATATCAACCTAATGACATTCTTATTCATCCCCAATCTACCTTACCACTAACCAAA
Source organism: Torreya grandis (assembly GCA_037957365.1). Lineage (NCBI taxonomy): Eukaryota > Viridiplantae > Streptophyta > Pinopsida > Cupressales > Taxaceae > Torreya > Torreya grandis. Next base: position 341,239 of record JARHVA010001445.1, read on the forward strand.
AATAACTCCACTCCTATCATAAATCTTCAACTAGATCATATATCCCTTCTTCTCAAATCCACATAGAAGACCCCTTAGAGCCCATGTTACAACATCTCTCACTAGGGGAGTATCATCTTTTATCCTTTGATGATTTCCCTACTCTTCAATAGTATGGGAACCTTGACCATGATCCTAGATATGACCCCAACATCAGAACCATCATCCCTTTCATACTTCCTAACCATTAAACCAACTTAATCTATGGGGGATTTGATCCTTCAATTTGTGCTTCAACTGATACCTCTACCACCTGACTATTTACCTCTGACTTATCTTATCTAGACAAACTAGCATTTGCCAAATTATACCTTCATAGGTGTTCCTAGAATGGATTTGTCCTAGATTATTATTAACATGGGCCTCATGAGTTACCTTCCATCAAAACCTAGAAACCTCATGAACTATTTGGCCTTGGGTTTGTACCACTAGAAAAACCCACCAATTCACCAAAACCCATCACCACCATCAAGGAAGACATCATATCCTCACCAACATAGACTCCTTTTAAGTTTGAGGATTTTGATATCATTCCTCCTAATTTTTTTTTACAAATACTATTAGTTTGGGACCCCTAACCTATCAAAAGGATGGTCAAACTAAAACCCTTCCTCTTATTCACCCTAACATGGTAGAAAATTATTCCCCTACCATCAACACCATCCAAAAATAGGATGATCATTCCATTATCACCTAATTTAGTGTGGGGGATTCATCTATCCACAAATCCATTCCTCTTGAGAACTAAACCATGTTGAATTAATCCACTATAAATGTTAGCTTGGGTACTCAAGATAACCCTCACATTGTTAAAATTGGTCAATACTTAAATTCTATGGAGCAACAAGATTACCCTTCATTCCTTCAGGACTGAAGCATAGAATTTACTTGGTCCTATCATGACATGCCTATAATTCCCTTCTATTTCCCTCCACAACATTATCACCCATCCTAATGCTAAGCTCATTTGGCAAAATATTCATATGATGTACCCTTGCATCACCCTTCTAGTAAAAGAAGAGCTTCAACATCTCTTATATGTTGACTTCATCAAACCCATTAACTATCCTCAATGGGTTTTTAACATTGTTCTCATCACCAATCCCACAAGAGGACATTACCTTTGTATTGAATTTTTTGATATCAACATTGCTTACTTAAAGGATGACTTCCCTTTGCCTAGCATTGACCAACTTATTGATTTTATAGCTAGCCATGAGATGTTAGCTCTCATGGATAGTTTATTAAGATATAATCAAATCTTGATTGCCCCCAAGGATTAGTATAAATTTTTTTCATCACCTCTTTGGGAACCTTTTGCTACTAGGTCATGCCATTTGGTCTGAAGAATACTAGAGCAACTTACCAATGTACAATAACCTACATCATCCATGATCTCATCCATAAAATTATAGAGGACTATGTAGATGATCTCATTGGGAAATCTAAACATCACAAGGATCACCTCACCATTCTCACCATCATCTTATAATGCCTAATCCATTTCCACATCAGACTCAACCCCAATAAATGCATTTTGGGGTCTTATTTGGAAAACTTCTTGGCTTTATCATATTTCTTTGAGGAATCAAAGTAGACCCTACCAAAGTTAGAATAATTTTGGAGATACCACCTCTAACCCACCTTAAGCAACTCCATAGCCTATAGGGGAAGCTATGATTCATCTGGCACTTCATCTCTTAGTTATCATATAGATGTCAACCCTTTCACCATCTCCTCAAGAAAGATGCATATTTTAAGTGGACCAAAGACTACTAAAAAGCCTTTGATTTACTCAAAGAATACCTTCTTTCTCCACCCATTCTTACCCCTCCTAATGAGGACCAACCCTTCTACATTTATATTTCCACCATTGACCATTCCTTAGGGGTAATGCTTTCTCACCATGATGAACAAAATAAAGAGCAAGTTGTCTACTACATAAGTCAAAGACTTATAGAGTATGAGACTTGATACACCCATTTAAATAAACTTTGCCTCACCTTACTCTTTTTGGATTACAAACTTTTTCATTATCTTCTCAATCACAAATCTTTGATCATCACTAACACTAACCCAATTCAATACATACGCTCTAAACCATACCAAAAATAGTGTATGGCTAAGTGGCTCATGCTCTTAGTTGAGTTTAACCTTCAATTCCTCCAACAAAATATAATTAGAGGGAAATTTATTGTTGATAAATTGGTTGAATATCCTATTCTAAACAACCAACCACTTCCTCTTGCATTTCTAAATGAGTCCATCATGACTCTTTCTCAAGAGGACCCCACCTACTAAATGACCATATTATTTAATAGATCGAAAGGCCAGCATGATGGGGGTTTTGGAGTTATCCTCACTCCCCTTGATTATTAACCTATTCCCCTTTCTTTTAAACTTGATTTTGAGTGCACAAATAATGTGGCTAAGTATTAATCCCTAGTAATGAGAATTCAATATTAAAAACTCATCCTAAAGGAAAACCAACATGTAACCAATATGGAGAAAAGTAAAAGAGGTAAGTTTGCTTTCAATTGGCTTGGACCCTACATCATAACCCATAAGTATAGATAAATATCATACTATTTTTCCTCTCTCAAAATCAAATTAGAAGCTAAGCCTCTCAATGCTTTACATCTGCATCTTTTCTTTTGTTAACCAAGGATCAAACTCACCTTTTTGTCTAACTTAAGCTCATCCCTTGGTTTATGAGATTTTCACATTCACTTACCCTTTGAGGACAATTGATTATAACATAGAACCATGTGATTAATCATCATAGTTATATCCTAATCATAAATATGGGTACAGTGGCTCTACACATACTATGGTTCTCATGGATTATTTTCATCTCTAACAAAGATGGAATCCCATGGTCATTATATCTCAAAATCACCCCTTTCACCTATCATTAAATTTTTATTCTAATTTTTTTTCTAATAAAGGTAAACCTCTAAGCCTATATAGACTTGTTCATGTCTAAACTTTGTAGACACCTCAAATTGGCCATTGGTAACCTCCAATCAAGATTTTGGCCAATTTCCACCCAAAATGCACAATTTGGCCTAAAAACACTAAAACACACTAAATGAGGTGAAACTGACATATTCAAGTGCTAATTTTGACCAAGGTATCCCTAAATCGAGTAATAAAATCTATGGGCCAACTAACCTTGATTACTTCATTTCAATTCAAAATGACAAATTTGTGCCTACGTGCTCTAGACTACTCTTTCCTATCAAATATAAGGCACAAGATGCATGCCTTTGTTATTTATTATTGGTAACATTCTAAATGGGAAGACACATATAATGCATCTGATAATGCCTTCCAATTCTAATCTAGTCAAATTTAGGACCAATAACAAGGCATTTTTATCAATTTGGGTAATTTGTGCACAAAGTGCTTAATCATGATTAAGAACTAATTAACCCAAATCAAAACTTAATAATTCCATGGAAACTTGTTGAATACTTATTTTTGGAAATGAATATTGAATATCTACATCATCAAGTGACTTAATTTCTTGGAAAGACATCCCTAGGCCATAAATATCAGGATTCATGCCTCCCATGCCTCATCAATGCCTTTTATGATGCCCTCCATACCTCTTAATTAACACTTCTTCTAATGTCATGATGAGGATAATTACAAACTTAATTCCAAAAATTAGATTAATCCTCAACCACACATCTCAATCTTGAGATGGATGATTCAGGTTGATTCCAAAAATCTACAAAAATCTATAAATAGGAGGCCTCACAACATCATTTATAAGCTATTTTGGTGCAAAGTTATTATGCTGAAATATATTCAAAAGATTTCTCAATGCAAAGTTATAATTCCAAATTGATTCTAAGCCAAGCCAAACTACAAGCCAAAGGTGCTAAGGATAGATGGAGGTAGCCAAGCTTCCATTACCAAGGACTTCATGAGCACAAGCCAAGCAAGTCACTACTACAAAGGCATTTAGAGCATCCAAGGAAGGTGAAAGAACTCTTATGTTTTAATTCCTTAATTTTTAGTTGTGTTTGTCATTTGATTTTGTTAAATAACCTCTCCCTAGTGTCTAGGCCTAGAGATGTTATGCTATTAGTGTGTTTATTTAATTTTATTCTCATTTTGGAACTAACACCATACTAACCACCCTCTCTTGAGTCAAATTCCTAGATCACATAATGACATACCCGATGGGATATGACGTATCCTACACATGAAAGAGATCATTTTGTAACTGTAAAATATTTATTTAAGCTTTTACAACTCTTACAAATTGATTTTCTAACTTTATTTTTCCATTTTTGTTTTCCACAATATTTACATAGTAACCGACATCAACAAAAATACTGACATCGATTGCCTACTTAATCAAATCGGTTAGTAAACTTGACATTGGTTAGATCTCGATTAGCCAATAACCAACATCGGTGGTAATAACCAACATTGGTCACTATGTTTTCTAAAAACATAGACCCGAGATCTACTTTTCAAAGTTCATTGTTTCAAGATAAAAAGAGCTTCAAAGCTAAAGGACATGCTATCAATTTTGATGTAGTACCAAGCTTGGTATTTTCTCAAAACATGTTTAAATCACCTTTTCAAGCTTAAAAATAAATTAGTAACTTTGTTTTGGTGTTTAATAAAGGACTTAGATTATTTAATGAATGTTTTTCAAATTTTGCAACTAAGACCAATGATTCAAGTGAACACCACCAAACTTTTCATTTGGGTTTAAAATTGAACACACTTGTCAATTCTTGTTTTCAATAGTTGTTTAATCAAGTTTTGTTTGGAAAAAAGAGGAATGTTCTGTGTATTCTCTTCCATTTATCCCCTTTAGGGAACCATTGAAATCAAAATCATCATTCCTATTACAAAATTCCTAGTCCAATGATTAGAAAGAATGTCATCTAAAGCACTCCTCAAAAACTCACCAAAGTTTAGGTGATCTTGAAAATGACTCTAAATTTTTTCTATTTTATTATTTCTTTATTTTCATGTAAACTTGGCTTGCAAGGGGGATGTCATTACCTCCCATGAGTTCTTTATGGAAGATTCAACCCAAGGTTTCACCTCCTAGAATTGACTTTACTTGGCTCCTTTAGAGTTGCACATGGGACATATATGCATTTGGACATCACACTACACTAAGCAAACAACAAGATGTAGTGGTTGTAAAAAAGACTAGACCTTTTTACAACTAGCCAATACCATGGTCACCCAATTTTTATGCTTATATTTTGCATCATTTGACATGAAAGTCATTGTGAAATTGATTCCCCTAAAATGATTGAAACCTTACTAATTTTAGTGAACCCTATTTTTCCATACTTTTTGCTAGGATTTGGATGATTATACTTAGTTTATTTTGGTCATTTTTGCTTCGTATGTTTTGAGGCTAAAATACTTGTTTGTTTTTCCATAAGCCATGTCGAAATAATGTATTTGAGTTATGAAGGGTAATGTTATGCTACCCAAATCACGTTATAACCATTTTGAGCCTTTTTAGTCTTTGCAACATAATAGTGACCACATATTTTGAGCATGCTTACACTGTTAGGCTGCTCAATTTGTTTCAAGATTTGTTTACCATTGTATCAAAACCATTTATTTCAAACAATTTTGTGTATATCATTTATACCTCTATCTTGTGCCATCATGATGTCCAATCTTATCTAGCTTATTTGGTCAAATCCTAGTTTTTATTGTTGAATTTTGTAATTAGCCTTGTCAATTTTGGATCCAAACATTGATTGATTTATGTTTAGTCCTTAATTCATGGGGTTGATACATAGATCTTTCTCTTTTGGGTTGCATAACTTTGGCTAATCGATTACCAAAATTTAAAAACTATTGATGGTTTGTTTGTTTAGTACCTATCCTTATCATTATTTGTGACTTTATTTGAGAGAACACAACCTTTCTCAAAGAGCCTTTTATCTTATGTTGTATGCCAATTGATCATGTTTATGTTTGATTTCATATGTCAGGTCTATGTCAAAGTTGTTTCCAAACTTGTTAGATTAAATCAAATCACATTAGCCTTTGTTTCAAGTCTAGATTCTGACGCCATTTGGACAAAAGTCCTAGCACATACATGTTTGTTTGAGCCTAAATTTTGACTCTACATTTGGACAAAAGACATAGTAACTCAACTTTTCCCTTTCCTAGTTTAGACTTTGTATGGGACACTTTGACCTAAACCTTTAACATGCCAGTTTTTACTTAGACACTTGACCTTTTGTGTATATAACATTTGATTATAGACATATGACATTAGGTTGTTTTATGTCAAGTCTTAGCATAAATAATTTTGGAGATATAGCTCCACTTTTAGACCACATTAGAGATATAGCTCCACCTTTTGACCAAGTTAGACCATGTTTGAACCATTTGTCATTTGGACATAGTTTTTTAGAGTTTGTATACATTTGAATCTTTTTGTTTTAGATCTTTCATCATTTACGTGAATGCCTCACTATAATTATAGTGGAGTCACTTACAATCTAACTTATTATAGAATGGCCACACAAAATGACTTTTATGGCTTTAGTCAAGACCTCAATGATGCTAATATGTTTGTGAGATAGATTTATATCTACCTCATATTAATCGTTCATGGGAACAAAGTCATGAAACAACTTACGATCCAAATTGAGACCTTGATTGGTATGAAGAGGCTTGTGAGTAAGAATTTAAAGACCCAACTATAGATAATGTTTGGGATATGAATCCATACCTTATTTATAATAATTAGTACATAGAACATAGTTAAGAACTAGCTAATGAGCCCACTCGTGATTGGGATGATATGGTTTATGAGGAAGACTTGGATGCTTTTGCTTGTATAAGCAATCAAGTTTCATGACATCCTTTTATTATCTAATCATTGGATACCCTTAACCCTCCTTTGGATTATATGAGCTATCAATCCACACAATATCCAAGGAATACCATTACCATTCCTAAACCTAATCCTTTGGTTTATGAAATCAATCAAGCTCCATAATGCCCCTTCATCATTGTATGACCTAGTTCTTTGGCTTGTGTGAGCAATAAAACCCCATAACACCCTATCCTTACCATCTCAAGACTTTCTCTTTTGTCTCACATGAGAAATTATGTTTTCCAAGGCTCTACAATTATCCAACCATAAGTCATTCCTCATCTGTACTAATCCCAACCAAACCTCAATCGATCCAATCTTTAGAATACCAAGCTATGTTCAGAACTAGTATTTTCTAACTCATTGAAAACTAAGGCCATAATAACCAACCAATCAAAGATTTTTTTGTTGAACCAACCATTTGTGATAAGTCAACCTATGATAAATTACCTATTGATCTTATCCCAATTGTTGAGGAGTCTCACTCTGACAAGCCAGTCTTTGCTAAGTCACTTCTTAATGATTATAACCACCTTTGGGAAAATAATTACCTCTACCATGTGCCTATTTTTCAAGATCCTCTTATTGATAATCTAGTCTCTAAATATTTATCTCTTAACCATTTTCCCATCTTGAGAAGTCCCACTTTGATAAACTAGTTTTTATGGAGCCCATTATGCCATCATAGGCTATTACTTGTCTAATACTAAGAATTCAACAAGCCATTATTATAATAGAGTACCCATCAGATGAAGAATTAGAATTAGAGTTAGGTTCTATTCTTGAATCAACATTAGATTTAGCATAAAAATTAGAATCAACGTCAGTCTCAACATTAGATTCAGAGTCCCTTGAGTTAGAATCAGATTCATAAGAAGAATATGTTCATGGCTATTACAACATTGGTTATGCATGCCTTTTAGATCAATTTGAATACATTTATGATCCTTCTAGAGTTTCTAAGGATGAGTACTTTAGGTTTGACATAATTTATCTTAGTATCTTCTATGAGGATTGTGCAACCTCTCCCCATTCCATTACCATTCCACAAGCTATTACCATCAACCAGAATAGTCATATTATTGACATTCCATATCCCATAAGTGTTGATTGGGATTGAAAAAATCACACTTTGTTGAACTGCATCCATGGTGAGATAGTAGTTTAATAAGAGTAAGGAGGCCAAGACAACATTCATGTAGCATAAAAACACTCTCCTAGTGAAACATTTTTATAGGTCCTAGAGGATAAACAAAAATCAAACTCGTCATCTTTTAGTGACACCTTTTTGGAAGCTCTAGAATAAAATCAAAGTCAAAAATCAACATTCCTTAGTGAAACATTTTCAAAGGTACTATGAGAAAATCAAGGCAAATTCATTGGTGAAAACTTCATTAAGGCACCAATAGCTGAGCATAAAAGTTCTTCACTATCATATGAAGATAAAATCAAAGATCAAATAATAATATCTTCTAAGCTATAGCTTAATCAGATGGTAACTACTCTTAGGCCCAAACAACAAAAATAATTGATGGACCTATTGAGAGAACAAGTCTTTAACCCCACCATAACCAATGCTATGTTGAATCTAGCATCAACAACATTATGTGTGATTAAAAGTCCTAATCTTCATTTTTTCCCCACCATTCCACATTTCATTATCATTTTCCATTCCATTTCATAAACAAACCTACCATCCATTTTTTGTCATTGTTTACCATCCATGGCCACACTTTTATTTTTAGTGGCTACAAAGATACCTTGTCTGGACACTTGAAGCAATTAGTATCAATGACCAATAAAGATCATAAAATCATTCTCAACAACCAAATTTGTAGGCCATTTTTTACAAATTAGCTATTTATATGAGGTGTGGGCTAGTAATTAACATGACCAAGTATTCTATTTCTAGCATTTTTTGATTAGGATGTGCATCTCCTCATCAATAGGAATAATAGAATAAAAAACCACACCTAGGACAAAAACATGTACCATGTCATTACCATTGTTACATATCCATTTTCCATTGTCGAAGTACTCAAACATTCACCCCATCAATCACTTTGGGGTAATCCTCTTACCATTTTATCCAATCTATCAAAAACCATCATTATCTGTAGCAAGACCATACCATCTTATCATTCCATTCCTATCTAGACCAAAGCCTATTTTTAGTCATCCTACCTAATTCTTATTTGATCATAGCTATTTTGGTTCTTTTTTCACTTTTTTTGAGTGGATTCCAATAAATTCTCAATAATTAATCCAATCCATGTTTCAGTGATAGTTTATTAAAGTAGTGTGATAGTTTATCTAGAAAGATATCTTTCATCCTATCAGGTTTGTTTATGTGAGCTTGATTATAACCACCTATGGGCAAATCAGTGTTTCACTAGTCTTACTATTAATTATAACCACCTATGGGAAAATTAGTATCATTAACCTATGCCATTATATCCTAGTTATAATATCATATGGATAAACTATGTACAACACTTGTTTACCATGCATTACTACATCACCTTACCATCGCTATTTTCATTTAACTGGCTCTTTACTAGATTTTAGATTTTGTTGAGACCTAGTTGGTTTTTCTTCACCTTTTGTGTGGATGGAATTACTATGACTTGAGGTCATTTAAAGACTAAGTGGGTTATGCTCAATTCATGTTGAGGTCATCTTAGTCCCCCTTTCCATACTGTCTCACCATTTTGTGAGCAACTTAAGCCAAATGCTCTTGCCATTTTATGAGTAGGTATCTTTTCATTGTCTAATGAGTTAAGATACCCTCAAAATTACAAAAACATCTAAATATTTAAAGAATGAAAACATATTTATCCTATCTAAGTCCAATCAGTTATCCTCGATCTACCTTACTAGGGCACAATCAATGTTAGGATGCTTTCTTTTTATTTTATTTTTAGGATTTCTATTTATTTGTTTATTTAAGCTTTTTTTTTTTTTATATATTTGTTTATTCTCTTTAATATTTGTTTATTTTTAAAACTATTACCTTAACTTAGTCTATATGTGTTCATTGGGTGATTCCTCAATCACATTATTCTTGATTCTATCCATATTCATACATCAATATTATCATCATGGTTTCTATCATTGGTGCATTATTTTCAAGTGTTTATTAGATATCAGGAGTTAGTCCTTATGTATATTTTTGGATAGTATTTATGGTGTTCTATCATGAAGCCTACCATCACATGCTATATAAAAATCTAGCTTCAAGAAGGTCTATAATCAATGAAGTTGCAAAAGTTTCTCCTTGGTACCTTGGAAAATCCTCCCATCTCACCCTTGATTAATATAACTCATTTGACCATTCTAGTTATATCATTTTTAATCAGGATGAGCATCTCCTCATTTATAGGTATAACTAAATCATTCACATTGATCAATCTTATTCCTCTATCCATCTCTTTCATCATTTTATGCCCACTCATCTTTAATCTATATTTTGGTTTATATCCTTGAGTTATGCTTGTTAATCAGCCCTAACTGGGGCACAATCATCTTTTGCCAATTTAGGTCCTTGTAATGATTATTAATACCTATGGGAAAATCATTATTTTGACTTTTATCCTTGATTATAACTACCTTTGGGCAAATCAGCCTCCTTTTTACATTAATGCATGCAAGCATTTTCTCATTTTGATTAATCTCAACCATGGATTAATTCCAACTTTCTTCTTATTTATTTTTAAGGGACCATCCATTAACAAATGTGATGGCCACTCCATCAAGGGGGCATCGTCATAGGATTCCAAAAAACCATTTAGAGTTTTTTTCTTTTTGGCATATATGTCATTTCTCATTCTTTAAGAAGACATGATTTTGCCTATGGTTTGCAACATATTCTCAAATAAGGGCAAACTATAGACACCTAAAACTAGTTATTGATAACCTCTAATCAGGATTTTGGCAAATTTTCACCCAAAACACACAATTTGGCCTAAAAACACTAAAACACACTAAATGATGTGAAACTAACATATTCAAGTGCTAATTTATGGGTCAACTACTTTGATCAATTCATTTTGAGTCAAAATGATAGTTTTGCACCTACATACTCTAGATTGCTCTTTCCTATCAAATATTTTTCATAAGATGTGTGACTTTTTTATTTATTATTGGTAACATTCTAAATGGTAATACACATCCAACACATCTAACAATACTTTCCAATTTTAATCTTGTCAAATTTAGGACTAATAACAAGGCATTCTAATCAATTTCGGTAATTTGTGCACAAAGTGCTTAATCATGCTTAAGAGTTAATTAACCCAAATCCAGGCCAAATTAAGAATTCCATGGAAACTTGTTGAATAATTATTTTTGGAAATGAATATTGAATATTTTCATTATCAAGTGAGCTCATTTTTTGGGAAGAAATCCCTAGGCCATAAATGCCATAAATATAAGGATTCATGCATCCCATGCCTCATCAATGCCTTCCATGATGCCCTTCATGCCTCTTAATTTCCCCTTCTTCTAATTTCATGATGAGGATAATTACAAACTTAATTCCAAAAATTGGATTAATCTTCAACCACACATCTCAATCTTGAGATGGACAGTTGAGGTTGATTCTAGACATTTACAAAAATCTATAAATAGGAGGCCTCACAACCTAATTTCTAAGCTATTTTGGTACAAATTTATAATGCTCAAATATAATCAAAATATTTCTTGATAAAAATTTATAATGCCAAATTGATTCCAAACAAAGCCAAGCTACAAGCCAAAGGTGCCAAGGAGATATGGAAGTAGCCAAGATTCCATTTCCAAGGACTTCATGAGCACAAGATGAGAAAACCACTACTACAAAGGCATTTAGAGAATCCAAGGAAGGTGAAGGAACTCTTATGTTTTCATTCCTTACATTTCTAGTTGTGTTTGTCATTTGCTTTTGTTAAATAAGCTCTCCCTAGTTTCTAGGCCTACATATGTTATTCTATTAGTGTGTTTATTTCATTTTTTTTTCATTTTGGAACTAACACATACTAACCATCCTCTCTTGAGTCAAATTCGTAGATCATAAACCTAGCATCAAAACAATTTGGGATACCAAAATATAACTTGGGTCATATATCTCTAGCATAATAAATTGCTCCTTTGAAGGATAGTTTCTCAAAAACTAAATTGCTTAAAAGATAGACTGATCCCTTAAAGGACATCTACCAAACAAACCAAACCAAACATAGATGACTCCCTTGAAGTATGGCTAAGTCAAATGGGTCAAAATAGATCATTTAAAGCTTCTCGCATCAATTGGCTTCACAAACTTATCATAATAAAATTAAAAAAAAGACCTTATATCAAAATAAAAAAAAAGTTATCCCAAAAAATCTACAATCAACTTTCATATCTAACATTAGTATACTTCCTAGATCGATTAGTCTACACCTTCTATGAAGGCATGCACTTCTATAATACAATTCTTAGGTTACCTGTATAAGGAGAAAACTAAACCACATAAGATTACCTTAACTATCAACCCATTTACCTTTCACCTACTGCTTACTCCCCCCCCCCCCCCGCATACCATATAAAAATAAAGGGATTATGAGATTACTTGAGACAATGTGATCAAGATGACTATTTATCAACCAAAGCATGCTATTGTGAAGCATTCAAAAGGTTTAGGTTCTCTATGCCAATCTAGCTTTGGTTTTTATTTTGTCCCTTACCAATGAAAATGCATCAAGTTTTTTCCTTGGCTTTTCATCATTGGTTCATGTAGACATATGTTTCATGATTCTCATCTCTTTTCTCACATTTTTTTTATCTAACTTACTTTATGTGCTAAAATCATAACCATAAACAAGCATTACATCCATAATCAAATAAATAAATAACATCCTATAAAATCATATCATAGACCATAATCAAACCATCCATAATCATCAACATCATATCCATGATCAAAATAAAACATCACCCATAATCATCCAATGCCTAAGCTATTGAGTCCACATCTCATAAGCATAAAGCATAAAAAATTAGTACCATGAACCAAAAACCATAAAATATAAATCACACACACACACACACACACACACACACACACACACACACACACACACACACACACACACACACACACACACACACACACACATATCATGAACATCATAAACATCATCATATACATCATGTCATCCAAATAAATAATACATGTAATAATGTATATATCTCTCTTAAAATCATGTACATCTTGCTACATCAAAATGCAGGCTAGTATCAAAATCATGTACATCTATACCTATACATCCTATCATATCATATCATGCCTCTAGAGCACCACTACCATTGGCTCCTCTTACACCTGCACTCCACTACCATCTAGTGTCAATCCTCTGAGGATGTCTACCTATCCACTAGCTGATGTATCCCAATGACCTAGAGTCACCATAGCTTCCCCACCTACTAAACTAGCCCCTTCTACACTTGTACTACCACTACCATCTGGTGTTGATCCTCTTGGAATGCCTAATTGTCCCAATCACCAATGTGATCCACTGACTTGGAGTTGCCATAGCTACCCCACCTACTAAACTAGTTCTATACTCACCCATCGAGGATGCTCAAGACATTATGCTAAAACTATAGCCTCATAATACCTCAACTCCTCCACTATGGCCAAGTACCACTTCATAGGGATGGTACTAGGTGGTCCTACTAGTGATGCCACTACTCCTATCCTTTGTCTCAATGTGTCCCTCTCTTGGGTCACCAAACCTAAGGAGGTCTTGGCCTAATCTCTCTCACCTATAATGCCAGAAATTTAACCTTATAAAGTCACAATCTAGCCTTATAATATGGATACCTATCCCTATAACCCTATAATATATGCTTATGTAGTAACCAATGCTAATCATACCTATCCATCCTACACTTGTACTTGTAGACCTCCACCAATTAGATCCACATCCATAACCTATCAACTCCCATCATCCCATCCAAAATTAACTACTACATAAAGGGCTTGCTACCATGATGCATAGCTACCAACACCATTAGCATCATCAACCCATACTCTAACTGATGACTCCTCATAATCTAGGACCACCTCCTCTAGTTATGGTTTGGGTAAAAAAAACTTAGCATCTTCCCTCTTATACCTCAAGATTGGACCTAGAATCCCCTACACTAGGTCAAACTAGATCTAAACTCTATCAAATGAGATGAGCTCAATCTCACCCTCTCTCCTCCCATAAATCCATCTCCACCTCTATAATTATAATGCATGATGGATATAGATGGCCCACCTTAAAAATCCCATGTAGGGCCTCCAAACCACATCACCCACAACTAAACCATCCAATGCATCCCTAAATGGTCTCACCCTCCTCCATCACATGAAACCCACTTTGAAATCCATTTGGGCATAGCCATCCCATAGTAGTCCCAATGGTCTCAAAACTTTGATATGCTCATATGCCCAAAAATGGAGCACATATCCCATGTTGATCTTGTAACTCCTATGAGCTTGAAATGCCTAGATATCCCTATATATCTAGACAACCAACACTAGTGCCCACCCAAATAATGTCCTCCCAAGCAACATATCCACTAACACTCCCAAAAAAAGATAAGGAAACTACTCACTACTTGAATCAGGAAACATAAAATAAGGCACTACCATCATCATCATAATCATTGAATGCCTCTCATCTTGATCCCTCTAGTACAATGGTATATAACCAAAACCACCTACATGCCACCTATCTAGGGATCATTCCTCATCATATATAAGATTCATTTACTCATCCCTCTCCTCACACTTTAAATGCTAAATCATCTCCTCTTGAATGGACAGCAATGTAATCCTATGAACATCCTCTAATAGGATGGTCATCTCTCCTATCGGTAAGAGGAAGGTATTCATGGCGATATCCCATCTCTCAATGAGGGCTATGTTCATCATCACATCTCATGATAATAATTGATAGTATCTCATGTCCCCAAGTTTAACCTCTCCCATGTATTTCCAATCATCCTTATTAATCCCTTTATGGACCTCCACAAAGATATTCAAAATTTGATCCCTCATTTGGATCTGATCTCATGTCTATAAAAAATCATGTTAGTATGCACACTTAGTTTTCCATTTCCATCACCCATTTATAATCATTTCAATCATTCTACCTAAATCCACCTCTTTATCAACCTAAACTAGCCTACATCAACCTAAACTAACCTACATCAACCTATTAACTCTAGCCCTTATAAGCGATCATTACCCTAACCAATTTCAACACCTAAACTATCTTATAAAATAAAACATTTAACTCTTTTATTAAAAAAACTCTACCTTGACCTTCAAAAAATTTCATCACCTTCACTAAAACCTCCTAAACCATGACCTAACCCTAACCCATAACCATTTTAATACATCAATCCTACTTGACAATCATCTTATCCTTACCTACACTTAGCATTTTAACCCTTTAAAAACCTTTTAAAATACTTTTCGTAACTCTTTTTATCAACCCCACCATCCCCAAACACTTGAATGCCAACAATCACTATGACCATAGATGGTCAAGTGACCTTTTTTCTTTGGTGGTTGACCAACAATGGTTAAGGCTGGCCATTGATAGTCAGGTCAAATCACTAATGGTCACTATATGTGACTACTAATAGTGAGCCACCTAACCCTACCTATCTAAAAAATCTCAAAATAACAAAATTCAATAACTAAACTACCTAAATCTACCCTATAACCTACCCCTAACCCAAATACTCCATCAATTTCAAATTTTACCAATTAATTTTTCCATTCACAATAAAAACCCCAAAAACCCTATTCAAACCAACAACAAAATAGAACTTATACTTCAAAATAACCAAATTACCTAATCTATCAATTCAAAACATCACATACCTCATTCTTCAACCACTATCGAGGATAAAGCCCATGTCCATCTTCTAGACCACATCCTCATCTACCCTACATCTTGGTCTTAGTCAAATCACCTCAAACATATGCCTCCATCCAATTGATAACTACCACATCAGCAACCACTTAGTCAAACCTCTCATAGCAAAAATCCAAATCACTAAATCACAAAAAAGCATAGAAAGCTCAAAGTTAACAAGTCAAAATTGATAATGACTTTTGTTTTTCACTTTTTATCCTCATCTTTTTAAGGATTATGATTGACCATCGATGGTTAGGGTGACTATCTATGGTCAACCTTAGAACCCCTAACTATCAATGGTAAGGGTATCGCATCTAAATTTTTTTTAGGCACTTACACCTAGGTTCCTAATTTTTGGAGATAACACTTCTCCCCCAAAAGAAAACCAAAACTCTTAGAGACTACCCTTCTCTAACTAACCATTATACCATGTCCACCTTGATGTTGGCCATTTTTTTGATCTAAATTATTGCATATTTTATAATGAACTTTATTGATATTTTTGAATGCACCAACCAACCTTTTCATGTTGAACATTTGAATTTGCACCACCTAGTGCATAAACTAAACCATTTATATTTTTCAAAGGAGAACTCCCTACCTCAAATACCTACAAAAACATCAACCCTATCTAAGAGATTTATAGAGTAACTCAATTAGATATGACTAATACTTTGGACCAGTTACCCTATCACTTATACTTCTAGAATCAACCATTAGTAACCTTAGTCTTTAATTGATCTTATATATCACAATTAGTCACATTTTTTACACATGTTTATGTTTCAAATGCCTAACCCTCCTTGTCACCAACCTCATGACTCACCATACACTACTTATGAAACCCTGATTTGATTTTGGTTTCACCTCATTGACTTCCAATTTTAGGGGGACCACCTCCTCCCATACTCAGGGAAAATAGACCTTCAATTAAGAAATCCATTTTTATTTTGCTGCTTGTTATTTCAAAGTTGCATAACAAATAGAGGTAAAATATAGACACTATAAAACCATACTAGATGTTGAAGTGCCTCAAGATACCTTAGGGACCACTTAACCCTTCTCAACCCACTAACCAACCCATTGAACCTTGGGTCTAGTTAGCTATTTAGCCAATTAAACTCACCAAATTACTAACTAACCATTACCCAACCTCTTTCAACCCACCTTGACCCCTTTTCCTTTAGACACTTGACTGCCAATGGGCAACTTGAATGCTAATAGTTAGTCTAACCATCGATGGTCAGGTCATCCTCATTCTTACACAAATACCGACTATGTAATATAACACAACACAATTAAATATATCCACCTTGCTCATTGTTAACAAACTCCCAAGCATTGAAATCATAAAGCCAACCTACTATGGAACCTTCTATCCTCCATCTATCTTTTCCTATAAAGGGGGGGGGGTTGGGGGCAGATTAGGAGGTGAAATCCATGATGAGAATCATTTTTACACACAAGTATTCAAGCTTCTAGCCATCGACCTGGTCTTATTCTAGAAATTTAATAATAGCAACATATATATAAACCTCTATCGAAATTGATCTCAAGCCAAAGTACAATTACTCTATCAAGATTTCTCTAGCCATCAACCAATAATACATATATCAAAAAATAGGTATAGTCATACTTATGTTTTATTATTCTAGTTTCTAACCCCTCTCCCCCATCAGACCTTTCTACACCTATCTTCCAACCTCTCATTTTTTATCAAATCCTTAACCAAACCCCTATCTAATCAATAACCCATTATAAAACTCTTTCTAAACACTTTCAAAATTCTATAAGAAATCATCAATGATTAGCATAATCACCAATGGTTACCTCCAACCATTGATAGTTACCTAACCACCAATGGTCATCCCAATCCCCAACAATCAACCCAACTATTGATCATCACTATGGCATGAAATAAAAAGTTATTTCCAAGCCCTTACCCCCAACCAAATATAATTTTTTATGTCCCTACCTATTCATATACCCCTACTTGATTCTATGAACCTGACCTAATATATTTTAGCACTAGTATTGACATGATTTTGATATATTTAGTCATTTTATCTATCAAGCATTCACTCACTTTCTTCTTGTATTTAATTTAAGTACTTTCTATTATTTGATGAAATTATCTTACTTCTATCTCTTTTAACTAAATTATTATCAAAGAGTGGATTGATAACCTCCTAACAAGCTCGTGTTCCTTAGATCTAGCTCATGCTAGGTAGTCCACTTAACTATCTTGTTAACAAACCCTTTTGTTAGTGCTTATCTATAGGTTATTCCTTCCAAGATAAAGATAATCTCTCCATACTCATATAGATTATGCATGCATCAATAACCAAGTATTTTTACCACACCCTTATTACTAGTTTCTTATCTTCTAAAAATTAATAAATGAGCATAAATTAAGAGAAATAGTCAATACAAGATTATCCAAGCCTATTAATCCATACATCTTCTCTTATTCCCTTCAGGTATATCTTCATCTTATATCATTCACACTTGGTGTTTTAATTCATTCATTTATAGAATTAGGTGCTCATTCATTCATCTAAGTCAATTTTGGACTTATTACAATTGGGTATAAACATAATATATCCCTATAGTGCTCAAAATTTATCATACAACTATGATGGCATCAATTCATATAAGGTGCAAGCCTTATTCATTCACTTGAAGTGTAACAGATAAAGGATTGGGCCCTGTATTGGGCTAGTCATGCCATGATGAAACTTATTACTCATAGGATTTGGTCATTTTATCAAAGGATTTTGGAATATTCATTGGTGTAAGACACTTTTAGGTGAAGTCTAATGGTTTATAGGCATAAAGACTATTCAGGGAACTAGTTTTGGTCACAGGGGTACAATCCTATATCGAGTTGGTTCCATGATCTCAAGGGTATAAGTCTTTGTGTTACTAATCTAAGTATCATTTAGGCACCTTGATAGGTCAAAATATTTGCTTTATATCAATGGGTCATACTTAGACTAGCACTCTTAACAAGGGTATCAAAGCTTGGGAGCATGAATTTTCTTACATAGGATAATTCACAGGTTATGACAATGTCATTAATTATTAAAAATATGCCATTAATGACTTGGATAAAAAATTTACTTAACAAAACATTTATATATTAAACTTACAACATTATAACTACTACATTAATTATGCATTCAATTGATATTAACTAGACATAACCAGATTAAACTTCAAATAGATCAACACCATTCCTTATTTAATCAAAATCCATACAAAATAGGGTATATTATTTGTTAAACTACTTATCTACCTAGGGGATCATAAGTGATCATGGGATTACACAAAATGGATCCTTAGTGGTGTCCATGATAAATATTATGCTAATGGCATCCATAACATTATATCTAGATTTAATATTATAGAGCTTCACTACATCAATTTGTGTCTCTCTAACTCATTGGTTTGATCTTGGATTTATAGCATGCAAGAGCATCTTCTATCAGGTTGGAGTTACACACATTGAGTTTTAAGCTAGAGATTTTTAAAAGCATTATGTCAGATCCATTAATTTTCACCCATCATACTTTAATTTCCATGTGTTCGCTACTCCTTAAAGATACCCAAAACATCATGGAATCAGTTAGTTGTTTGCTATCTAGCACAAGGTGTGCATCAATTCCTCTACATAGCATAAAAAGAGATCAAAATAGTAGTTATAAAAAATGATTTCCTTACACTATGTTTTTTATCAAGTGGCATGAAACCATACTTATCTTAAATAGGGGCCCAACATTACCCCATACAAAATTGCTAGTTCACCCTCATACTAGTATTTTAAAGCTTTTTGTGTACAAAAATTGGGCATGCTCTCTTTTAGCTAAACATTGAAGTCATCAAAGCCCTTGATGGAGAGTTTGAGTTCATCAGTGATGTTTTATATCTCCATGAGGTGGTACTGAGCATGAGCACATCTATCTTATATAACTCCTTGAAGATCTTGACACTTGCCTTATCTTTTATCACTCCATCTAGGATTTCCTTTTATTCACAAGCTATAGTCTATATGGCATAAAAGAGTGTTTCTAGGTTCTACAACTATTATTTGATTTGGGTGATTAAGGCATTGAACTTACATATTATGTGGGTGCACTCTAACATTCTTCTAGTGTATACCTATACCATCATATCCTCCCTCTTCCCATTTGCCTACTTGAGGTGTGTGTATATGACTGACACTTGATTGGAGAAGTTGTAGATAATGGCATTAATTGCATCTATACCCTCTTAAATTTTATCAAAGAGTTATTGTAATTCTTTAATCTTTATATCTAGATCCTTTTTATAGTGTGGTGCATAGGTTCTCCTCTTCTTCTTACATTAGATCTGCCTTCAACCTCGAGAGCATCTGACTACTAGAATGCATACTTTATCAAACTCTAAGATGTTTGAAGTGTCAACACCACCCAAGAGAGATGGATCAGATATTTCTATGCACTTGTCTAGTTATTATAACTTAAACTTCATGCCCTAAACTTCTTCCTTTACATCCTATGTGATTTTTTTTTCATTTATTCACCCTAACATCATTAATGATGTTTTTCACATGAATTAATTAGTCATTTAGATGAGTTCAATGGTATATTTAACTAGGTTAATGGTATGGGGATTTAAGATAAAGGCATCTTTCCCCTCAAGTTTATCCACACCCAAAATAGCCTTTTCATGTACCTCAAAGTGAGGATAATCTATGTAGCTATTGAATGCAAATGAAAGTTATTTGTTCATCCTATCCATGGTAGATTTAAGGGGCATATATTCAAACATGTAGAGTTCTTTCTCTATCCACCCACTTTGCATTTGTTCCCTGAGGCTTAATTATGTGCCTTCTTCTTATGTGATGGTTAGCTTTGTGTGTTCTTCTTATTCTTCATCAGTGATACCACTCTCTTGGGTGCTTTCCTTTAAGGTTTCTTCGTATTATTCATATAGGGGTTCTCTTTAGACTTATCCTCTTTGTCTTCTTCTTCTTTTCCTTTGGAGCTAACTTCACCCTCCTATTTTTGTTGGGTCTCCAAAACACTCTCTATTTGTTTCTTTTCTAAGGCATCAACATCACCTTCCTTTTCTTCAGAAGCCCCTTCACCACTTAGGTCCACCTATAGTGTAGCTTGTTGTATTGTGCTAGTGGAGGAAATAGGAACTTCTTATATCACTTCCTTAGTTGGTTCCATACTTGAGATAACATCTTTCTCTTCTTTTTTTTTTGGCCTTATTTTTCCAACCTTCCTCTTTTTTGTTAGTGTTAAGGTCTTTTTTTCCTTGACCTTCCTTTCCTCAGCCTCAAATCTATCAATATACTCATAAGTCAAGCTAACTACCTTAATGGCCTCTCTTTTCTTCTCTATCACAAGTGCCTTAAGAATTTCTACTTATATTATCCCCAACTTCCTCCATGCCTTTCTCTTTTCCTACGTAGTTTGTGGAGGTTGTGTCACAGGTTCTTTGGGTGAGGTGCTCATTAGCTTCTCCACTTATTCAAGCACAATGGTAGTACCAATTTGGAAGGCCTTATAGACTTATTAAACACTAGGATCTTCTCTTACTTATATAATTTAGACTTGGGTTCTTACTTCTTCCTCCTCCATCTCTTTATGTGCCTCTTGCACCTCTATTTCCTTATGTGCCTCTTGCGCTTCCATTTCTGCCAAGTTCATTATTAGCATTACAATGGGCCCTTTGGAATTCTTATTATCATTATTTTTTTTAGTATTAGTCACTAACACTAAGGTTACATGCTTTTTATTTAGGGTTAAATGGGTGGATTCTTTGTTAGAGGTAATATTTAACCTTAGGCACTCTTAAATTTCTTCAAATGTTTCTCCCTAGTTTTTTTCAGAGATTTCTTTTGTGATACCAGAACTAGATTCCCTTTGTTACCAATTTAGAGGGGGGGATCATCATCCTTCTTAGGGTCTATGTCATTTGTTATTGTCTTCATCTCATAATATAACATGTGTATTTGACTAAGCATCACTTCCTTTTAGAAGGGATGGAGGTCAGTGTAATCCAAGTCATCCTCCTCATCTTTTATAGATTTTTATCCTAGGTGTATATACTAACTCCACAACCTAATCCTATCAAAATCCATAGTCTTCATCAATATGTCCAACTACTATACACTAATAATTCTCTTTAGTACATCCTTAAAGTACTTTATGATAAATGTGTAACATAGTTTTAGCCAACATGAATTTTTGTCATCTATGAGTGCACTACACATAAGTGTTGCATGACAATGAAGGTCATCATTCCAAACATGTTTTGGGGAAGATCCTTGGGGATGCACCATTCCATCCTGATTGCCTCTATATATTAGGTACATCACCCCATTACTCGAGTCTTGTATTTCTAAGAGGTGGGTGGGGAGGTGAAGTCTTAGTACTTTAGAACTAGGGAGTCCTTATGTACCAAGAAGACCCAAAGATTATCTTCATCACCATTAGCATGCCAATCTCTTCCTTCATAATTAAAATCAAGATTAACCCCCACTAGAAGGTCTCTCACACCATGTGACACTTAGTGTATGCTTCACCATTTCTTCAACAATGAATTTTACTATGTTAAACTTGAGTCCCTGTGTCATATGGTGGGTGATGCATAGGTAAGACTTGGTGATGTCCACCCACCATCCATTAAGACAAAGTTTTTTACTTATGAGGCATGTTTTTACCCTCTTTCTAGGGTCTTTGGTATCATTTATTGGGAACATGAATCCTCCCTTGTAGTACTCAATGAATTTTGTGACCCTTTCTACTTCAACATCTTCCACCATCATCTGGTGGATGTCTATGCCTGAGTTAGGGAGCCTAGTGATTATATCAATTAGGCATGCTAATAACTGCATACACCTCCCTAAAAAATAAACTCAATCCCCATAGACACTTGAAAGGAGGAACTACATGTGTTCCTCTAGCTTATCAAAACATGGAAACTCATAGAGCTAATTTACATCAATTATTGTAAAATTGTCTTGAATAGAGACATCAAAAAATGTCATGCATGTTTTTATCTTGGTCCCCATGTCAACCACCTATCTTTCACTAACTCTTTCATATTACTTGAGGAGTAGTGGTTGTATTATTTTACTCTATAAGTGTGTGTGAAAGATGCCCAATTCTCCCTTACCAAAACTTCTAGGGGAAACTACATTTCCCTATATGACATCTTATTGAGAGCCTTAGGTTCAACTATTATGATTCTAACTCCTTCCATTAGATATGAATTCTTATTTACAGTGGCTATTTCTTCTATCATCTGTGTGTATTTTATATCCTTATGTGCCTATGGTGGACTAGAACTCATCCATTTCTTTCCCATCTTGACCTGAATAATGTTGAAGCATGGTATATTTATCTTGTCAAAGCTTGTAATGTTTCTTGGCACTCCTCATAGTTATGAGGTCTATGACTATTAATTTGGCTTTTGATATTTTTTTTGTTGTTAATTGTGGCCTTGGCATCATTGAAAATTTATCTTGTATGGTTCTTTCACAATTATTTCAATATAATCCTTTTTTATAATCTTAATAGGAATGCAATCTCCTTATCTTTATAACCATTCTTGTTTGGTTGTTGTGGGTGCTTAGGGTTTCACTCTGATAGCATTTTATCACTTTGGCTCTAGTTCAAATCTTATTTTTTTCTTATTTTTTCTTAAGGTTTGTAACCTAAACCAATCATCCTTTCACTTCTTTATACCCTTAATTCAAATACCATCTTAATTACAAGTGAGTAATGGTATGATAACACCTAGTTTTCTTAGAATTCACTAAAAATTGTGAAATTCATGAAAATCCATTGCCACCCATGCATTGAATATGGATCTTTGTGCCTACATCATCACCTCATTAAAATATCTAAATAGTATTTTTGTTGAACTAAAATGTATTTCAAATAGTCACTTACTACCTAAGTTTAGGTGGATGCCAATTTGTTCTAAGCCTCTTATGCTTCACATCTACATCCCTTTTTCTTTTAAAACAAGGATATAACTCACCTTCTTGTTTAACTTAAGCTCATCTATTGATTCATGAGATTTTCTACCCTCACACTCCTTTTTTCCTATACTTTTGAAGACAATTTGATTAAAACAAAACCATGTGATTATCCATCACAACTATTACCTAATCTTATATATGGGTACCCCAACTCTATCCATAGCATGGTTCACATGGATACATTTTGTCTTTAATGAGATGAATTCCCATGGTGTTTTATCATTCAAAACCCATTCTTTTCCACCATCCACTACCTTCTTGTGCTAAAAGTTTGCCCTCATAAAGGTACACTATTAAGCCCTATTACACTTATCCATGTCTAAGATTAGCACTCAAACTACTTAGGATAATAAAATATATCAATCACATCAAAAAATTTCTAGCATTATTTAGACTACTCCCATTAAGGATAGTTTCTCCATTTCTTGAACATTTCTTAAAAGGTAGACTATTCCCTTGAAGGATGGTTACCAAAAATTAAAAACATAGACCACTCCATAAAAGGATGGATAAGTTAAATATATATTAAAATAAATTCCTTGAATCTTCCCACATTAATCATATTCACAAACTTCTCAAAAGTAAAAGCACAAATAGAACCTTTCTCAAAAACAAAATAAACATCTCAAGCAATCTGCAATCAGCTTTTCCTTTAGTAGACTTCTTGCATTGATCAGTCTACACCTTACATAAAGATATAGACTTTTATAAATTTGGTTCTTATGTCACGTATAAAAGGGACAAGCTTGCCCATATATGGTTATCTTTCCTATTTTCCCATTTTCCAATATTTATGAATCAGGGGATTTTGAGCTTACTGAACAGAACATGATCAAGATGCAATTTTATCAATCAAATTATGATTATGAAAATAATTTAAAAGGCTAAAATTCACTAATCCCTACCTAAATTTAGTGATGTTCTTAGTATTTACTAATGAAAAGGCATCATGCTTCTCCTGTTGACTATTGGATACATGCATCCCTTAATTCTCCCACATTTCACCTTCTCATAACCTTAACCTGAAACCCAACAAGGTCTCTATCTTGGAGATTCTTTCTCCATCACTTATCTCTTGGAGAGTATTACTTTCCACTCTCTATCAACCCATTTTATTTGATTGAAACCAACACTACCTTCAACAAAACCTAGACTATGTGGTATGTCAAATTGGGGAAGCGCATTTAAAAACCACCTCAACCTATTATGGGGAATTTCCTTCCCCATAAATGTTGAAAATTACCCTTTTCCTCCTTCCTTCATCTTTAACAATTACACCACTAGAACTACATTTAGCATGAAGTTTTTGTTAGATACTATGTCCACATAAATATGTAGGTAGCATTCATTTTCCTAGTACATATGGAGTTAGCTCAGCCACCCCCTTTTCCAACATACCTTTCATCCAACCATTGATCATTATATTTGTACCCATCTTTTGGTTATCAACCATTTAGAGATCACTTTTATCCACATAAATATCCCATTACCAAAACTACATTTATCCTAAAGTTTCTATTGGATACTATATCCATAAAACTATGTAGGCAACATTCATTTGCCTAGTGCATATGGATTTAGCTCATCTATCCTCTTTTCTAAAATACTTTTCACCCAACCATTAATCATAATCTTTCTACCCATTTACTAGATATTGACCATTTGGAGATCACTTTTCTCCACATCACTATCCTAGTACCAAAACTACATATGGCCTAAAATTTTTGTTGGATTTTATATCTATAAAACTATGTAGTCAACGTTCATTTGACTTATGTATATGGAGTCATCTTGGACTCCCATTTTTAAACATTCTCCTTGAAAAATTACACCACATCCATATTTACATTGAACATTTTGACCTAAACCATTCACATATTTTGTGATGACCTTAACATGGTCTTTTTGATTGCACCAACAAGCTTTTCCATATTGGCCATTCAAACATTTGAACATTTTACACTTAGTGCATGGCTAGGACATCAGAGTCCTCCATGGGATCAATTATTATTTTAGATACCCACACATGAGATCACTTATAAATTTATATACCCCTATGAACACCAATCCTTTTTGCTTAGAAAGATAAAAAGTGTACCCAACCATCACAATATGGTCACGTGGTCCCTTGGTCACTTATCTTCTTAGCACTAAGCTTATTTTTATCAACATTGGCATCCTTATTCCTTATTTGATCTTACATATCACATATTTTTCACATCTTTTGCACATGTTTTCATTACAAATGCCATCTTTTAACCACCCTTTGGTCACCCACCTTTGTGACTAACCATACACCATTCATTAAAATCTGACACAATTCAGCTTTTCCTCATCATCTCTAGGTTTGAGGGGGTACTCCCATACTTAGGGAAAACTAACTTCAACCAACCTTCAACTATTACAATCTTTATTTTTGTTTTGTATCTTGTAGATACAAGCCACATAACAAAATGGGGATAAATGTAGACACTAGAAAATTGCACATAGAGATCTAGCTATCAAAATGCCTTAGACTTCTCTTTCACTTATTTTGACTACATCGATAAAGTAAAAATATCCTATCTTGAACTAATCCCTTCACATAACCCATTTAACCTAACGTCACCTTGGGTCTAGTTATCCACTTAGCTACCTTAACTTACCTTGTTAACCTTGTTAACCCCTACCTTAGATTACATTGGTTAGTTTACTAATGAACTAAGCCTTTTTAACCCCTTTCACCTAATTTTTAACCCACTTATACTCAGCACCTCAACCATCGATGGTCAAGGTAACTACCAATAGTTACCCTAACAATCCATGGTTACATCCCTATATTAGTAACACGTCACTAGCTATTCTCAAGGTAGCCAAGCATAAATTTAATAGTTTCTACTTGATCTATCTTCTAACACATCATGAATGTCTTGTTACTCATCATCCTTATCCTTCTTACTCCATCACATTTTTCTTATAAAAGGAGGTGAGAAAGAGGAGAAATGGATTCACAAATCAATATCCAAATTCTACATATAGGTACTCAAATCTTTCAGGCATTCAAATATTCTTCACACAAGTTTCTCTAACAGCCACCAACTTGAACCTCTATCAAAATACATATAGAACTCCCTCAAGTACCATTATTCTACCAAATTCTTTCCAAGATTAGGTAAGCATTTTATTAGTTTCATTCCTATCTTCTTTTATTCTACTTGGATATTTCTATCTAGACCTTACCTCTTTGAAATCCTTCTTATTAAACTTCTAATCTTATCTAAGAGTACCTATCTCTCCAACCTATCATTACCAGATCTTGATCAAACCTTTACCTTCAACTATACTAGATCTACAAATCTCTCTACATATACTTTTTGAACATTCCCAATCCCATCAAGTAACCATCAATGGTTACCACTAAGCAGTGATGGTAACCCATAACTAATGACGGTTAGCCCTTTTATGACCCAAAACCCTCATTTTCTATCATTTATCAAACCATTAACCAAACCCTATTTTCCCATTTTCTATACCAAACCATACTAGAACATAATAGAATAAAACATTCATTTAATAAGTTAACATCTCTTTTTTTAGTTTATTAGATCTTTAGCTTATATTAGCAAAGTATTCATCTTGTTTAATTTTGTGTATGCTTGATTTAATTCATATACTTTCAACATTAACTTTTTTTATAGGTGTGGATTGATATCCTCCATAGATAATTTACACTTTCTAGGATCTAGACCAACTAAATAATCCACACTTCCTCCTTGTCTAACAAACAAGCTTGCTTTGAGTGCTTTCTTATGCAGGTCATCTTCCCCTATTGAAATAAGATTTTTTCACTTCATCTAGTTCATGCACACTTTTCTACTAGGTTTTTATACCATATCTTTTTTACCCTTTTTCCATAGCATTTATCTCTTTATTTCTTCTTAGTCATAAAAGTGAAAATTCTAGCTTAAACACTACCTGGCTAGCAAATTTAAACTAGCTCACCTAAGCTAGGGTTGATGGTACACTCAAATCCTCTAATGTCATGGGGTTGTATGGTTACATATTCTCATCTAGAATGTCATGGAGTGGTCCCCTCACTAGGGACCCCCATCTCTCCTCCTCATCCTCAAGTATGCCTATTAGATCACACTAAATGGATATTATATCAATATCATATCTCACAATATATATCTC
This sequence comes from Torreya grandis, assembly GCA_037957365.1. Lineage (NCBI taxonomy): Eukaryota > Viridiplantae > Streptophyta > Pinopsida > Cupressales > Taxaceae > Torreya > Torreya grandis. The sequence continues at coordinate 369,323 of JARHVA010001445.1, forward strand.
TATCTCTCTACTACAAAATAAAAACTTAAGAAATAATTAAACCATATTCATACCTATCAATGTCTTAGCTCTAATGATATCATCATTCGATCACCTAGCATAGTCTCCCAATCTATTCAGCCTCCTAGTACATCCATAATAGGTCACCTCCATAGCTCAATCCTGGTTGTCATGGATCATGTCTATGTTAGCCTCCATCTAAGTGCTTTATATATCATCTCTTATAGCTCATTTATGGGGTCATCTTAGATGTCTATAGTCTCCACTCTCTTTTATCTCCACCACCACCATGTCCTCAATGGCTACTGCTCATCTCACTACATGGCTGGTAATGGTACATTTGGTATCTTTACCTCCTCCACCTCCTCCTCTACCACTCATCATGCTTGATTAGTCCATGGTCACTCCTAATATGGCCTCAATGTCAGCCTCACTATTAATGGTCTAATTCTTCTCTTCCCTTATGGCTTCTTCACATACTAATCCCAATACTTGAGAATTAGTATTAGTGTCAATAGATGAGGTAGGTCCATCTATCATATCACACATGCCATAAAATGTGTCTCCCTCCACCATGTATAGTGTCTAACCACCTCTCTCTTCTCTAGTGCTAGTGTAACTATGTGATAGCTCACCCATGTGGTTGTTAAATGCCCATATAGCTACCATATAATGTTTGCATGTCTCATTTATTGTAGTGATGGCATGTGGGGCATGAATTGGAATACCTAGTCCTCCATCCATCTTTGCACTTGAGTTAACTCATCATTAACCACATGGGGTAGCCCAACCAATTGATACATGAGAAATATTTCATATATCCATGATGTTAGTAGTATGATTGATCCCATAGTCTTTTACCCTTTGACCAACATCTCAAATAGATCATGTATGAGTTGGACCTAGATAACAGAGTCTAGATCATATAGTATTCCATCCTATACCATCATCCTACTCAAGGCTACCATAAATAGTGGTACCTTATCATCTAACTTGTGATAGAACACTTGTGTCATAAGACCTATCACCACCTTTTGGAGGTCTAGAATTTACAATATATACACATCATCCATACTAACTATCCATCCTTTCAATATCATCTCTAAGCCTATAACCTAGATTACTAAGGCTTTCCTCTCCTCTAAGATATATAATATCCATGTGGTCATTGGTACTCCTTCTATGGGTAACTCAAGTATGGTATAGACATCCTCTAGTGTGATACCCACCTCTATCACATCCCCATCCACCTCCCATTTAAAGGCGTTAATCAACTATTCCTAGCATCCAAAGAACATGACTAATAGGTCAATGCTAAGGGTGATCCTACACATATTAGATATACCTCTTAGACCCATGGCTACTAGTCTAGCTCAATCTCTATTTGATAATATATCTAATAAATCTAGTAACCAAGACATGTCCCTTAATATTCAAAATCTCAATCATCTCTACAACCAAGAAACAACAAAGGATGTATTAGTTACTCCATGTCATGTATAATCACAATATATTCTTTACACATAATTTTTCTAATTTCAATTAAAAACAAGCCTAATTGATTTTACCTTATTGATTTTACTCATTCTATCTTACTTGGTCCCTCTTGCCCTCCTCTGGTCATTTCAGGCCACTCTAACCCTCTTTCAACTTTTTTCATGCTTTTTCTGGTTCCTTAGTCAACTTATTTTGACCAAAAATTTCATATTTTTATCATGGTTAACTTCAAATTCTAAGTCAACCCTCTTATCTTACCTTCCCTAGTATAAAGTTTTCATTCTATCCCTTACAAGACTATTTACTCACTCTATTCTAGATTTTTAGCCTATAGATTACACTAGGTCAACCCATACCTACTAGGTCGACCATATGTATTCTGCCCTATTTCATCCTACTAGGTTAACCTAGTTGACCTAGTGCATTATGTGTATATATCTAGTACATTTTGCATAAAATGTGCATTTCACTCACTTTCTTCCTAAAACCTTCAAACCCATTTCTTGTCTTCCTATTTATACCTTCGAATCTAAGTTGGCTCAATTCTGACATATATAAATGCTTAAAATCAAATTTTATGAAAAAATCACATAAATTAATACAAATTTCAAAATCTAGTTTGAGATTCATAGTTACCTACCTGTAGTGTACCTATTGCCACCTTTAGGTGTTCTCTTCATCTATCATGTTGTTCCCTCACCATCCTAGCCTTGTCTATTGTTAGAGCTCTCTTTCCTCTCTTTCACAATTCCAAATTCCAAATGAATTCTCTTTTTCCCTATTTAAAAACACTTTTTAGCAACTCAACTCTTTCATTTATTTTCAGGCAAATTCCTTATTTTGCCTCTATCTTTGTTTTTACTCATCCATTTTAAAAAACATAAAATGCATTAGAATCATGATGATGTATAGATTATTTTACATTATCATATGTCTATATTCCAAAAAAATTGATTTTTTGCTATTTTTTGCACTAACTTCTACATGTTCAGCCAATATACTCTACATTGGACTCCTTCATTTATTACAACCTACTTATTTACCTATGATACTACGGTAAGTTAAAGGTATGTGTTTTTTAATTCAATCATTTAATTTATCTTATTTTCTACTTACTATACCATAATTAGCATCAATGTTGTGTGTTATCATGTTCTCTTCTAAAGCACCATCATATGTTGTACTTACATGACATGTGATGAGCTTTAGCTAGGGCATATGTATACAAATAGCATTTTCAAACTTTTATTGATTATTGAAAGTTTATATCCTATAAGAACTTATCAAGTCTCAATATCTCTGAGTGCATGCCTTAAGGGGTGTACTAAGAAAGGGGTGGGTAGACCATTGGTGCTTTGTAAGATTGTTGTTCCTTTTGCCACTTGCCATCTACACACTAACCTCTTGAAACCATTAAACCCAATCTTATTCTTCTTAGTTTTACCTATTCCTATCACTTATTATGTTTTATCCTTCATTTCTTACCTTAGCACCCTTTTGACCTATTAGTTATGTTAGGTCAACTAGGTTGACCTAGAATAGTTTAGGGAATTTTTCTCTCTTTTGGTTTGTTGGCCTCTTGACCAACCTAGCATTAACCTAGAGAGTTAGACCTTAAAATTTTCTAGGTCAACCATGTTGACCTAGCACAGACAATGTTCCCAAATGATTTTAGGGTAAGATAATACTATATATATAATGTCATTTACCATCATTTCGTAAGAGTGATGAATTAAGTGAAGAAGTATGCATGAACATCTAGATATTGACCATTCTACTTAGGGAATAAAGCTTTAGGGTTCAATACTTTCTTCGGAGCTCCAATCTCATCTTGTGGATATATATTTTGGATTCTTGGATAGGTCATGTATGTTATAGTTTATCTATCTTAGTTATCCTTACATACCAAGATAATCTCTTGTGAAGCAACTTGGCCATGGGAGAGATTGAGGCTCGGTGGGTTCATCTTCAAAGGTAAGTATTCATAACTCTATTCCTCCTTTTTAAGAGTAGATAGATAGTGAATTTGTATTCTTCTCTTCCATGTATTATGATTCCATATACATTGCAATGATTATATGTCTTCTATACATGTTTAGTTTAGTTGTTTCTTTGTTTTGTTTCTAACCCCCACTTTAGGCCACAAGATTTGGCACACACTAGATTATATTTACTTTTACTTTTATTAGATTAGTGAAATATGAAATCATAGGACCCTTTTAGGGTTATTGTATGATTTTATTAGATTTTAGGCTTTTTAACCCTATCTTACATGGTGTGTTATGATAAGTGATCCACTGATTGGGTCTAGTAGATCCTCACATTGGTCATTATCCCATTTAACAATTATATACTCCCCAATTAGAAGTGTAGGTGTTCTCTATCCCATTCAATATAGGATTGATTTATGGACATGATGTATTTTTTATTACATATAGAAGATAGTATTAAGACTACATTTACTACTAAGTGGGGCATGTTTGCTTACAAGATAATGTCATTTAGATTAATCAATGCAGGTGAAACCTTTCAAAGAGAAATGGATCATGTTTTACAAGGCCTCATAGGTAAGTGTATTATTATTTACATGTATGACCTAACTATATTTTCAAAGAATAGGTAAGATCACATCATGTACTTGTAACAAGTATTTCAAAGGTGTAGAAGGTATGAAATTTATCTCAACCCAAAGAATAACATTTTTGTGTAACTAAAGGAAAATTTTTGGGACATGTTATAACTAATGAGGTGATATCTATAGACCCATATAGATTATATTAAATATTAAAGATAGAACCCCCTAATATTAGGAAGGAACTAAAGTCTTTCTTTGCTAAAATCAACTTTATGAGAAAGTTCATTTCTACTTTTGTAGAGATTGTGAAGCCATTCAATGACATGTTGAAGAAAGATGTCAATATCACATGGAATGAGGATACCAAGAAATATTTAAAAAACATCAAATAAGTAATTAGATGAGATCCTATAATGATAAGTCTATATTTCACTAAAGATTTTTATATTTACTCCTTTGCATCCAATCATACAATAGTTGTTGTTCTAGCTTAGAAGATATATAAGTGTGATCACCCCATTTATTTTATGAGTACTAATCTTAAATATTCTAAGTTTAAATCTCTTTGATTGTCAAACAAGCATTTTATTTAATCAAGGTAGTAAATAAATTTAGGCACTATATCCTTATAAATAAGATACATGTAGTTCTACTAGACCCTGCCACTAGGCTAATGTTGATCAATGTGAACTTGGAGAAAGGAGAGGTAAATGGATGTTTTTCCTTCAATAATATGACCTAGAGATGAAAATTACCAAGTTGGTAATATGTTGAGGTTTAATTTAGTTCATTACTAACACAAATTCTAAACTTAGTGTTATACAAGATGATCAATAAATATTTTAATCAAATGATTGGTATGGTCCTATTGTTCATTTCCTAATCAATGGCTAATGTCCTATAGGATTAAGTGGAGAGTAAAATATTGATTTAAGGCTCAAGGTAGGCAATTTCTTGATCAAAGATGGAGTGTTGTATAGGGAAAACTTTGAAATCATTTACCTAAGATATGTGTCTAAGGAAGAAGCAACTGAGATCTTGAGCACCTTTCATGAAAAACTTGGAAGTAGGCATCCATATACAAGGACTATAGCCCACGAGATCCTTAGAGATAGTTAATATTGGCCTACTATATGCAAGTATACTCACAAGCATGTGAAAGAGTGTCATTCATGTCAAGTATTCAACACAAAAGAGCCAATGGCAGCCATGCCATTAAAACTAGTGATGATTGATAAATCCTTTACCAAATGGGGACTAAACTTTATGGGGGTCATCAACCCTAATTCATCTAATGCTCATAAGTATGTTTTGATTTCTATTGACTACTACAGAAGATGGACTAAAGTAGTGAAAAAAATAGTGTAGGACTAAAGAAGTGATCAAATTCTTAGAAGAAACACATGTACAAGGTTTGGTACACTAGTATCTCTAGTCTATGATAATGGATCTGATTTTATATCCATTGAGATGACTGAATGGGCATATGACAACAACATTGTTCTCAAGTTCTCATCAAACCATTACCCTTAAGGTGATGCAGTATCATAATCAATAAATAAGAACTTGATGAAAGAAATAAATAAGTTTGTAGCTAATAAATTAAGAACATGGAAAAAACTACTCAAGTATGCCCATGGGAAGATAGAAATAGAGTCAAGCAAGCTCACTAGGCATCACCATTCTTGTTGGTATGTGGTCAAGATAATATATTCCCCATTAACCTCAGGATGACAACATATAGGTTCATGAAAGATTACATTGAGGAGGACAAAAAAATTTCAAGTTCAAGGTTGCTCGACATCATACAAATGGAGGATGCAAGAGAGGTAGTGTTTGCCAATTTCGGCACACACTAGACCATACTTAAGAGGTGGTTTAATAAGAATTCAAAGATAAAGGTGTTTAGATAAGGATACCTAATTATTATTTGGGATAAATCCTCAAAACCAAAAGGAAAGAATGGGAAGTTCACACCTTTGTGGATTGTCCTATATCAGAATGTTGAGACCCTGAGAGATAACACCTTCAAATTAGAGGACTTACAAGGAGCAGAGTTTACATTTCCAACCAATGGGAAATAATTTAAGCATTAATTCTCTATTTTCCCACCTAAATTCTTCATGGAGTGGATTGTAAAACTAGTTAGAGTTAGTTTAGGTAGGCTTTAGATTAGTTTCTTTCTTGTCCTTTGCTTGTGCATAGGGCATATATATATTTGTTTGATTGCATCCTTTGCTTCCCATTTGTTTACTTTTCTTATTTGGTGTGTTTGCTTTCCTTGATTTTATCTTTTATTTAAATAAGTATTATTCAAGATATTCCTCATCTCAAAATGTATTTGGGTTATCGAAAGTAACTCCACAGTTTAGTAATGTAGGTATGCCTCCTCAGCATTGGTTGATCATATATTGATAAAAAGTGAGCCTAATGTTATAGTTTGGAGAAACTATTAAATATTAAGAAGTAGGTTAATTGTTCCTTGATATTTTTAAGCCTTGTTATGATCTAAGTTTGGTTCTAAGAATGATTGCACATATAGAGTGAAATCTTGAATCATTAAGGATAGAGTCATGTTTGAACTTAAAAAACATTAATTGCCTAGGATAAAGTTTACATCCAAGGATGATTGTCTAAAGATCAAAAATTTGACTAAATATTAAAACCTAGCTAATTTGGTTCCCAAATTTTGCTAAAAAGTCAAAATATCTAAAAATTACAAAAATAAGAGCTTTATTGAAAAATTCAAAATATTTCCAAGCAAAGGTGATGTTGGTAATCTCCATCAAGGCTATGGATGCCTAGCTGGTAGTGGAACAAGGCCTTGAGTGGAGACAAAGGTAACTTTGTTAGGGCTATAGATACCTAGCTTATAGTAGAGCAATGCCCAAGCCTTCTCTGAACTAAAGCATGATTCTTAATGAACATCCAAATATATTGTATGTCAATGTTAATGGTTAAGGTCATGAATTTGGAAGTTATTTTTTAAATGCTATGGCAATTAATAAGTGGAATCAAATCACACACACACACCATGGCTATGTTTTGTTTTTTATCTTAACTCTACATGTACAAGACATGTTTTAACCATGGATTTATCTTAATAATAATGCCTGATCAAGTGGAATAAGTATCCCGGTTATTAGTCTAAACTAGAGTCTCTAAATTCTAACATATTGCTATGTTCCCCTAGAAGTCACTATTTATTGAGGTCAACGTAACCCCATTTCTTATAAATAGGTACCTTTATTTTAAATTGTGTAAATTCTTACCTTAATATTTAAAATTCACTTGATTAGATTACCACTAGCATGTTTTGCACATTATATTTATTTGAAGATCATCCACACCTAATTCTCATTTGAATTAATTGACATGTTTTCATGTGATCATGGTTTTATCCCTTATAATGTTGCTAATAACTATTGATCATGTTTATATATTGTAAGTTCAATAGAATCTCATTTGCAAATTAATATGCTTAGGGTTTTATGATTCAATGTTAAATTGATCTTTTACTAGCCTTTCATCTATCAAAGATTAATTCAATATATTTTAAGTCATGTTAAAACCCTAGTCTAATGTTTTAACCTAGATCCCCTTTTAAATTAAATTCAAAATTGCAAAGGAATATTTATTTGTGACACGGACTTAGCTTAATTTTTATCCTAAGGCTTAGCTATGTTTTTTAACATGACCAAACCTTAGTCTAAATATATAATTCTTGGTCCCTTTATAACTCATTACCCCTTGGTATATTTTATTATTATCATGGTATAACTAATGTTGGGTCCCTTTTGTTGTATCCTAGACAAGTCATAAAGATTTATCCTAAAGTTTTGATTATATTTATGAATACAATAAAAATCCTAGGCTAAAACTTTATGACTTATCTCTTATCATTCATAGGGTCCATTTCATAATGTTTTATAACTTAACCTAAAATTTTATCCTAAGATTTTACCACATTTATCAATATGAATAAAAACTTAGTTTAAAATATGACCTAAGTTCTTTATATTTCTTGAGCCTGACTTAATATATTTTTTGACCAGAGGATCAATAGTATGCATTTTCCTAGGTAAGATTGATCTAATAGTGCATGTTGAAGTGAGAGGGTGATAAGTGTAGCCATCATGAGAACCTTGCCAAAGATCTAATGGTACACAACAAAAGATGATCTGATAGAGCACAATTGATCTCTTGAATTAGATCATATGGTGTAAGATCAATGTTGATGATTCAAAGCCCTAAAATGAGAGATAAAGTGACAAGTATCACAATCTTAGTGAAATAAAATTGATCATACAATGGCATTTCACCCCTCAAATTAAGATCTAATAGAGCACATTGATCCATTTAAACAAAGATATAAAGGTGCATGATGAAGGTTAAAAATTTAAAAGCCTTGAGCATGAACATGGAGACAATATGTGGCATAGCCATAAGCCAAAAATTGAATATCAATCATATTTTAAATATTGGTGGTATACAAATAAGCATATAGATTCTGATAAATAGTCCATAGAGCAAGAGATGTAGGTAAGATGATCAAGATCAATGAGGTGAATTCATATAAGTAGAGATGATCCATTGATGTAATATTGACATTAACAATTCAACAAAGATTAGGATGAATGTAGAAGTGACAAGTTTCATAACTATATAAAATATAACAAGTAATTAATGGCATTAAAATTCTTAGATCAAAATAAAAAAATAACATTGATTCAAGAAAATATATCCAATGGTGTGAGGTGGGACATGATTTTCAAAGGACTTGAAGTCAATAAAAGATCAACATGTGTCCAAGGGAGACAAATGGTCATATTTTAAATATTAATTAGTAAGCTACTATGGTTATGCCACATAAGTGCCAAGTCAAATTAAAATATCTTATGGGGATAAGAAAATCAAAGTTATAAATATAAATATCTAAAAATAATCTAAGTCATGAAGCTCACATAAGTTAAAACAAATACCTCCATTAAAGTAATTTAAGAACCTTCAGGTAATCCCTAATGAGTATTAAAACCTTAATTTGACTCTTTTCTCATTATAATCAAGAAGAAAGAGATTGGATTGTCACTTTTGAAAGGATAATTCGATCTAGAATTGAACTACATACCACTAGAAAACAATCTAGAGAAGCTCACAACCATGGTAGTCTGGAAAAGTGTTTTGAGAGATGTGGAACTATATTTAACCTTGAATATAAAAGGAAGTATTCAAGGACACATAATTTGATGCCATATCTATAAATATGAGGGACAACAATTGGTTAAACTTGTTTTGGACCATTTAGAGCCAACAACCCATCACAAGAGAAGAGGAGAAGAACATGTATGCAAGGAGGCTCTACTATGACATAGTTTTCATTTAAATGATTGGTATCCATATACTACAACAAAACTAAAGGTATTACATTGTATATACATTCTCTCTCATAGTTTCAAAGATAGAAAACTAGATAAGGGCATGATTATTCATGAGGGTAGTTTTAGGAAAATTGCTTACATCTCTCTTGTAGCATTTGAAAAATATTACAATCTGATTAAAACTCAAGTAGACCTAACCATAGTCAATATTTGGGCTAAAGATAATGATTTGAATAGCATCCTTTCCCTATGGATGTACTATGGGAATCTTGTTTTTTTAAATTTTAATGGCAACATACCCATTGGTCAATTTAGACCGAGAATAAGAATAATCATGACTATGTTGAATATGATATATAGAAATGTAGCCACTATATATGTGGAAAAAAATATGGGTGACCTTAGGCTACTTTATGATTGAGAAATAGCTTAAATCTCCTCTTGGTGAATTTATCAACACCTGTTTAAGTAGACAATTTTTTGCAGTTAAGAAGAGAACTAGGAACCAATTCCACATGATGTCATACCCCCTATATGCCTTGATTTATACCATAAAGATCTCCAACCTTAGAGAATGGTCACTTGATGGAACATAAAAAATTTCCCAATATTATTCAAAATTACACATATTCAAGTATAGGGACCACATCCACTTCATTTGTAGCTATGTTTATCCAACCATAACTAGGAATCTAATGTCAAGAGTTAAACCCTTGATCAAAAATTTAATTGAGGCCATGGGAAACATCTAGATATACCCTCATTATACAATCATAAAGATTTAAGGAACATAATGCACCCCACTTAGACTACCTATCCATGTGCCCATCAAACTAGTAGAGTAGGAGGTGGATTAGCAACTATGAAATGGAATAGATGGTTTGTGTAAAACCAAAAGGAAGGGGTTGCTTCTTAACCTCCCCATAACCATTTTTAGGAATACTTTTGCATAATGGGAGAACATCAAAGTTATTTCTAAACATAGGACCTCTTTCAATTTCCAAATTGATGAGTTAAGGTAGTGGGATCCTCATGGAAGATTCAAGGAGTATCTAAAGGACAAGGGAATAAATATCCTTTATGATAACTTGCCTAGTCCATTAAACCCCATATATACCAAGGAATATTCATTATATGTGGTCACTATTAGATTGAAAAGGCACAACATTAATCGAGAGGCTAGAATGTATAGGGAGTAAAAGGGGAGTGTTGACAAATGGCAATTGGGACCAAGGCATTACCATGTTATGAGTGGTATACCTGATAAACCTACACCAACACAACTACAGATAGAGTCCATAACTAAGGCACAAATTGAGAAAAGTCTATAGGAGAAAAGACCTGATGAAATACATCATCTTCAACCTAGGTAGAAGAACAAGGATCATGAGTTGAAGAGGTTTACATGGTAGCATTAGACCTTGGTGAGATAATTGAATATTCCCTCAAAATGCTATCAATATCCTATGAGTCAAATGATGAAAAAATGGAAGAATTAAAGGAATAAAAGGGAAAATAAGTATTGGATATAGTTCTTATGGACACCACCAAAATAAAAGTAGAGTTGGCCATTATCCTAGTTAAAACCATGAAGCCCAAGGTGACCTTCACTCATCCTCTAAGTGAATTAAATTTTTTTAGTGAATAAAACTAGATTTAGGGTCTAACCATTTCCGAATTGTTCATCTATAGTAAATTTCAAAATATACCTACTTCACAACATCCTTGGGTAATGATGAAAGAAATCAATATCCTAGTTTATGAAGAGGTTAAGCCATTGATAGGTGAATTAAAAAAGGAAGAAGAGAAAGGGATGGATACTTCAAGAGAATCAAGTGGAACACAAATGGATACCCTAGCTCCAAAGGTGACACAATCTTTAGTGGGTGTCAAATTTGACTAAACCACTACTAGTTTGTAAAGAGTAACTAAAAATAAGACCATGGTTGGTGGAGAGGAGTTCACCTTCCAAAAAGTGGAGGCTTTTGTTGGATTGACTCTAGTTAGTGGATAAAATCCTAGCAAGGACTCAATATTTTAATAAAATTTTGTTTGAATGGCTTAGGCTCAATCAGATCAATTAAAAATATTAATCAAGGGCATCTTAAAATAGAACAAAAATTTGAAAGAACAAGCAATATTTTAATATAAGAAGACATATTCAAGCAATTTTTGGACACCATGGCTGATTTATTTAATTGATTAACATTAGTCAAGAGTAGGCAAGATGCAATAAACAATCAAAGTATTATGGCTATAGACCAAGTTATCCAATGATAGACTTTGAGCTACCAAGCGAAGGATTTGATCAAAGTCCTGACTAAAAATCAAATCCTTGAATTAAAGATAGTCAACCTAGACTACTTAAATATGGATATGGATATATTAATTGATAAGATCAAGGACTTGAACAACTAGTCCAAGTAAATGGAAGACAAGTCTAGGGATGTCAAACAACAAGAAGATAAAATGTTACACATAGTTGGCAGCTTGATCAAAGAGCCCACCACACTTAGTCTTTTAGGCCTAATACTGGATGAAGAGTTTAAGCATAATATTTAGTTCATGAAATAAGTGAGGAATCAAGGACAAGGGAAAATAGGGGTTGATAATAATAATATCATAGGTCTACTTTTATCATCAAAGGAAAAGATGTGAGATGTCAAGGGCCTAGAGGATCAAGAAAATGAATTGTTCACGAGACTTATCATTGATCTCCAAATAATAAATGAATAACATTATAGAATGAAAATCTTGTAGGGAAGATAGAATACTACATCAGCAAAAGGGTTTCCAAGTTAGTTAAGTTAGAAATATTCTTTTTATGATTAAGCTTGTATAATTTTTGAAAAGAGAATATTCTTTTGTAAAGGCATGTGAAACTTGTAAAGAACATTTCCCATAGGTTAGTCATTTTAGAATGTATAAAAGGTTCTCAAAAGATTATAAAAGGATAATTGTCCATAATTTTTGACATGACTAACTGGCATACCTCATGAAAGGTCTATATAAAGAGGTATTACCCATTGTAAAGGGAGAGAGTTTTTGGAGCCAAAAAACTATTTATAACTTTTGAGAAAATTAATATAAGCATGAATTTCTACAATGTTTGTCCAGATATACTTGTGTGAATTGATATCATGGTTTCTATCTCATTTGTTTGTTTTAGATCTTAGACTTGAATGGTTCTTATGAATTCTAGATGTGCATTCTTAAAATGTAGAGTTACTAATTTATGTTAATGTTAGATTAGTTGAAATATCTAAGGCTTACTTCATTTTCTTTACCTTTCTTGCATATGTGATAATGTTGTTTGCTTATAAGGGTGAATCTTTAAAGTAACCCTAGTCCCTAATTACACTATTTCATAATATCCTTAGATGTTTGCCTAATGTGTGGTAGGATTTGATATTATGCTACTTCATGTCGTACATTAGTTAAATGCATGTTCAGATGAAATTAGAACTTTGTCATAATATTTTAAATAAATATCAACAATACTTTTATTCTCTACCCTACCTTTCCTTTTGATCCTTCTTTTGCCAATTCACGTTAGATTAGCTTCATTGTGAATATTCATCTTAGTTTAGCTTTAGACCTAGGTTTTGAGCATAGTTCAATTTAAATATTATAGATCATATTCAAGATCAAAGATCAACTATTAAGCCACGGTAGCTCCCAACCACCAATTAATATAAATTTGTGAAATAGTCTACTTGTTCTACCTCTATTCCACCAAGGATAATAAGATTATCACAGCTTGCAAATCATGTACTGGATTCTCTAGATTAAAAAATTAGTGCTTCTTAAACACTAAGAACCACTTTTGATACACTTTTAAGCATCAACACTCTACTAATTTTTATATAAAAGATAGAGCAACTAAAGGGGCATTGACCAATTATAGTTCTAAAAGGGTAATCACATCATATTCATCTAAATATATGGGTCTAAATTGGTTCTTCAAGGAAGGATTCTCTTTTGCAAGGATCTAGTTTGGGCTAGAAATAGATGGGGGTTTTATAACCTTACCTAAAGTGATTGCTGACAACCTCTCTCCTAGATTGAGGGGAGCAAGAGAAGGATGAGATGTATGTGAGGGAGTTCAAAAATGGGAAGGGTTTAAAGGAGGTGGTTTCTTCACCTAATGAGGAGTGGGGGTTGGGAAGGCCTCTTGGAGAGAGGGTAGTCATTCAAAGAGTGATTCAAAACATTACAAGATTTACAAATATCCAATTCTCTTTCAAAAAAAAAATTTTGGTTCTCAACCACATATTTGGATCTTATCTTGATAGAATGGATCAAGGGTTTTTCTATTAGAATGAAGACACATAAGCTCATGGAGATGAGCTTACATCTAAACCTAGTAATGGGATCTATGGAAATTGGTTGACCAAGATCTTTTGTGATCCCTAGAATAATCTAGAGCCCAAAATTCTAAAGGAAATTCTAGAAAATTAACCTAGATAGGGATATCTTCCATGACCACACTATTTAAATTACATCTCACTTTCCACTTGTGAAGAAAGATATTAGATTTGACCATAAACCATGGGCCACCTATTAGTATCCTAAGATAATCCTTTAAATTATTCAAGTTAATCAAAAAGGAGTTTTTAGTCATGGTGATGATATCTATTTGACCCTTGGGATGCCATTTAAAATTTTACCATTTATTAAAGGAATCGATATTAGGTCTAAAATCATTAAATATTTCCAAAAGAGAGTTTGATAGTGAGGATTCAAATTGCTTGATGACTACATTAAGAACATCTAGACATACCTAATAACTTTCACAAGTGGGGACCAATAGATAATATTCAATAATGTTACTTTTTATGGCTCTCTAATCACCATGTTTGCCCATGATATCGATTTCTTTCCTCCTAATTGACTAGAATATTTGCCTATAAATGTGACAGTTGGTCTATGTCCTAAATCATAAGGACAAGCTAGAATATCCATCATATGATCATCCTTGGCTTTCAACTCACCCTCTTCTCACCCATTTTTAGAATTCAAAATTATATCCTTAGGGTTTTCCATTCACCCTCTTCACACCTAATTTTGATTTGTCATGTCAAAAGTGACATTATGAGGTGTTTAATACTATATTTTAATATATGTAGTTACGTCATATGCCGCTTGGACCCATCTATCACAAGTTATACTAGTGGTGTCTAAGATAAATGCCCTAATCTCTTAGATTAATCATTCTTCATTGGGATATAAACATTCTTTCAATTCTATATTTATAAAATAATTTTTTTTGGTTTCCTCGTATACATCAACAATTTATACATATTGTGTTCTATTATTAGTGTCAATAGTGTTGTCCCCTAAAAATATCACTCATTTTTGGGACAACATTTGAACTATTTTGGTCTTACAGACCAAAATTGTCTCTTCCCTTTTTAAAATTTGTCTTGGGCATTCAAATTCCTCATTTTTTAGGCTTAAATCTATGAACTCTATAGGTGGGTTCAATCAAAAGAATCAGTTTCTAACACATGGTCCTTTTCAGGATTGGTTCAGTGCCTTGGTTTAAACAAAAAAGTTCAAAAGCAGGTTCAAGCAGCAAGTTCAACATTTGGTTCATAGGTTCAACATCAAATGGTTCAAAGGCAGGTTCAATCAAGTAGTTCAACACTTTGATTCATCCTTTGGTTCAATCAAATGGTTCGTCAATCGGTTCAAGGCTTCGTTTGAACCATTGAACCAAAACTTGGTTTAATGGTTGGTTTAAGTGATAAAGTTCAAAGGAGTGCCCCAAGAGTCAAAGACACAAGTGCCCTTATGAAGGGAATTCCTATGGCAAAAAGTGACCAAGGAAAACAAATGGACCGAGACAAAATCCCAACAGAATCCCATAGAATGCGCTAAGTGTTTGCATTCGTGATTCTGAATTTCTAATAGGTTTCAAAGCCTCTATCAATAAACATTTCTTAGAGTCCCATGGAAGTTGCCACATGTCTTCACTTGTTTAGAAGCAGAATGTGCCATGCATCAATTTCTAAAGACCAGCAAAAAGTGACTAAGGAATAGAGCATTGAATTAAATCTAGGACCTGATTCGAATAACCAAAAAAGGAGGAATGATGAAGAAGGATCTGATCGCTAGGTGGACATTGAAAGATGTAAACTTTTAATAGCGTGACTTATTTCTCTGCATTGGAAAAAGCAATGGGTAGATGCCCCTAAGTTTTAGCCTGCCTTCTTAACAAATTTCAATGCAACATGATGTGTTACTATTCTCGAGTCCTTCTTGAAGAGGCTATATAAGGGACTCTCTTCTATTGTAAATGGATCTCTTTTTTGACAATTAGAATGAAACTCTACCCAAATTGTAAGGCATTACTGAGACTTTGAGCTCAGATTGCTGATCATATTTTGTTACTAGAATAAGAAAGCAAGTGACTTTTTACACTTTGTGCTATGATATCTTTGTTGTTGAGGAAATTGTTCTTATGTCTTTTTCCTTGATTTATTTTTTGTTCCTTTAATTTAACAAGCAAAATTAGTGACAACAGTCAGGAAGGTGTTCTGAAGAGTCAAGTGTGGAGAGACATTATGCTCCCATAATTGCCTTTAATGTGTTTTCTTTTCATTTCTGTGTAAAATACTTTAGAATGACTTTGTGCCCTCATTGTCCTTCATATCTTACTCTTGAGCAATTCAGGAGGAAACTTTGTGATGTATCTCAATTTGCTAGTTATTACATCCTTTGTTACATTTTGTTGTTACTACTAAAGAGTATTCTTATGGTTTGCTAAATAGTACTTCTAAAAGAATAGGAGTCTTGTCTGTCATTTCCCTTGTGTTTTTCTTTTGATCCACATGCATCATCTCTTAAAAAAGAGAGATGGATGGTTTGTCCTACCCTTGAGTATTATTTTATATATATATATATATATAGCTTATCTATAGGGACCTCCCCTTGATGGGAGGAGAGATCAGTCCCCTTCTGATGTGGCAAAACTACACATTTGGATGACTAATCTTCCTACTTTGGCTGATCAGACCTATTTTGTTTATCAATATGCTGATCGACAAAATATTCAACCAATAATTTCTGGCAACTCTGCTAGGGAATATAACCCATTATCATTAAAACCCTTATCCATTACAGATTCTAGTGACTCCATTTCATGTCTTACCCATTATTCATTATAGCCTTATCATCTTCTTCCACCTCCATTATTTTATCTAGTTTGCAAAACCAGAGCTGCTGGGAAAGAGTGCACAGTTTGAAGCCTCAAGCCTTAAGCTGAAGCTAAGCCAATCCTTTTCCATTTTTGTTTTGTACTTTGGTCACTCCATCCAGATTTGTTATCTCTATTTTTCTTAATTAAATCATGGCAATTCGAGTCCCTTGGGGTAACTCTTTTAGCCCACTCAACTTGACTCCAGCTCTACATGAACTCTCACATAGTTTAAGAAAGATTTTTCCTAAATTCTTTGGTGATGGGATAGTTCACCCTGATGAACACATTATAGCCTTCAACATAGCCTATGGTGTTATAGGGGTGGAATTTGAAGATGTGGTAGTTAGGATCTACAAGGTGCTACTACAGACTAGTTTTACCATCTGCAAGTTGGATTAGTGACTCAATGGGATACACTTAAAGCCAAGTTTGAAGCAAGATTCAAGCCTATAGAAGATGCACATGCCTTGCTAGCCTAGCTCACACAAATGAATAAGGAGCCCCATGAACCTATGAGGGACTTCATTTCCAAGTTCAATAAGCTGAGGCATAGGATTCCCATGATCACCCAACTGACACCTCAGAATCTCATGTGTTTCTTCATCAACTCACAGCTGCCTGAAGTGAGTTTTCTATTGAGACGGGCTAGACACATAGACCTTGATGCTGCTCAAGACTTGGCTACTGAGTTAGAAGATGACCTTATCTTGGTAGGAAAAATAAGGAGTTAAACCCTCTTCATCTTCTAAATACTCACCCACAGTCACCACTGACCCAATGGTACAAACGCTGGCAAATGAATTGCTAACATTGAAAAGGCAAATGGCACAAGGTATGTCTTCTACTCCTCTATATAGAAATGCACCAAGGAGGACATTCCCTAATCATCCATATCAAGGCAATGCTACCAAAAGTCAAGGGCAACCAAATTGTCTTCCTCCCCCACAGAGGAATCCTACCCTTGAAGCACCTCCAATAAACTCGATAGTTGGATATCTAGAAATAGAGCATGTTTCCTATTTCCAACCTAAGTTAGAGTAAGAAAATGGCATTGATCTCTTCAGGGAGGATCTAGAAGAATCAGCTGGTGACTCCCACATTGGTTTCCTAAATTACCAAGATGAACCCAAAAGTGAAGGTGAAGTAGTCAAAGGATCATACACCATATTCACTAGGTCTAAGAATTAGTCAATACAACAAGCTAACAAAGAGAATATAGATGAGCAACCCAAACTAGTAATTTCAATTGCTAAGTAAAGAACCCCTCTTCCTTTTTAGTCAAAGGATTTGGTGATTACCAAAGAAGTAAGTACATCAAACATCTCTGCACCGTCTACTTTAACTTCGTAGATCAGTCCTCCCTCTCCTAAAAATCAAAAGGATGAACTCCCATCCTCTCTTCCAAATCCATCTCAGTCATTTTCCATGATTAATCATATTGAGGAATCCAAAATTCAAATGACTAAGCTTGAATCCCTGCAAGCCAATCCTGAGAAATTGGACATTGATGGAGAGCCAGGTGCAGACCTATCTAAGGCAAAAATTGTGGTTACCCAAATGTCGACCCTTGTAGCTCAAATTATGTTTGAGCCTTCAGGTAGGGGTAATTACTTCTTGACCATAGATGATGCTCCTATCTCAGCTGATGAAAGTCTTCTAGCTAGTAATCCAAGATTTGATTCAAACAAGCCATGAAAAGAATTAGTAAGGCACAATACAAATCAAGAACCATCTCTAATGAAGAGAAATTTGATAGAAGATCAGCTTTTAATGATGCTTGGATCTTGGAATCTAATGGCATCTTTCCTTCCACAGTTGGATATAGATCTCTATTGCTTAGATTGAACACTGCTCAAGGTGAAGAGGTCAAACTCCTTCACATCAAAGGAGATGTTAAACTGATTGTTTGTCAAGGGTCTGATGCTAACAATCAAAGCTTGTTCTATACTAGACCAATAGAACAATAAGTTATGATGGTGGACCATGCTATTGCAAATCAAAATTAGGCAAAAGAACCCTTTGCAGGGAGAACAAGGAGTTATGGTTTTTAGTTTGAAGACCACGTCCTACCATAGAGCAAAAAGAAAGAAAGACCAAGAGGAAGACACAAAAAATTAGCTTCTTGGTGGAGAGCTCCATTCACTCATCACCATTTATGGGGACAAGATGTCTTCTTGCTAGTTTACCAAGATGGTGTACTATTTTCACTATCTCTCAAGAAGCAGCATCTAAAACACTTCAATTCTTAAAGTATCAGAGCATTGCATATGTATATATGTATATTTGTATAGTTTTTAAATTTTTTTTTGTTTGTTTCCATTTTTGATGCCTTTCATTTCTGCATAGCATGACTCTATAACCCAATGGCATACTTGAAGACACTGGAGATTCTGGATTCTACTCTTTCAATTATTTTTGCAATTGATAGAAGTTCCCCAACTAGAGCCAGCTATTCTCCCCCAAAAATATCACTCATTTTTAGGACAACATTTAAATTATTTTGGTCTTATAGACCAAAATTGTCTCTTCCCTTTTCAAAATTTGTCTTGGGCATTCAAATTCCTCATTTTTTAGACTTAAATCTATGGACTCTGTAGGTGGGTTCAATCAAAAGAATTAATTTCTAACACTTGGTCATTTTTGGGATTGGTTCAGTGCCTTAGTTCAAACAAAAATGTTTAAAGGCAAGTTCAAGCAGTAGGTTCAACATCTGGTTCATTGGTTCAATATCAAATGGTTCAAAGGTGGGTTTAATCAAGTGGTTTAATGCTTTGATTCATCCTTTGGTTCAATCAAATGGTTCGTCAATTAGTTCAAGGCTTCATTTGAACCATTGAACCAAAACTTGGTTCAATGGTTGGTTCAAGTGACAAAGTTCAAAGGAGTGCCCCAAGAATCAAAGACACAAGTGCCCTTATGAAGGGAATTCCCATGGTAAAAAGTGACCAAGGAAAACAAATAGATCGAGACAAAAGCCCAACAGAATCTCGTGGAATGCACCAAGTGTCTGCATCCATGATTCTAAATTTCTAATAGGTTTCAAAGCCTCTATTAGTAAATGTTTCTCAGATTCCCATGGAAGTTGCCATGTGTCTTCACCTATTTAGCAACAAAATGTGCCATGCATCAATTACTAAAGATTAGTAGAAAGTGACTAAGGAATAGAGCATCGAATTGAATCTAGGACCTGATTCAAATAACCAGAAAAGGAGGAATAATGAACAAGGATCAGATCTCCAGGTGGACATTGAAAGATGTAAACTTTCAATAGCGTGACTTATTTATTTGCATTGAGAAAAGCAAATGGGTAGATACCCCTAAGTTCTAGCCTGCCTTTTGAACAAATTTCAATGCAACATGATGTGTTACTATTCTTGAGTCCTTCTTGAAGAGGCTATATAGGGGACTCTCTTTTATTATAAATGGATCTCTTTTATGACAATTAGAATGAAACTTTGCCCATATTGTAAGACATTACTGAGACTTTGAGCTCAGATTACTGATCATATTTTGTTACTGGAATAAGAAAGCAAGTGACTTTTTAGAATTTGTGCTATGATATCTTTGTTTTTGAGGAAACTATTCTTATGTCTTTTTCCTTGATTTATTTTATATTCCTTTAATTTAATAAGCAAAATTAGTGACAACAGTCAGGAAGGTGTCCTAAAGAGTCAAGTGTGTAGAGACTTTGTGCTCCCATAATTACCTTTAGTGTGTTTTCTTTTCATTTCTATGTAAAGGACTTTGGGATGACTTTGTGCCCTCATTGTACTTCGTATCTTACTCTTGAGCAATTCAGGTGGAGACTTTGTGCTATATCTTGATTTGATAGTTATTACATCCTTTGTTACATTTTGTTGTTACTACCAGGAGTATTCTTGTGGTTTGCTAAATAGTACTTCTGAAAGAAGAGTCTTGTCTATCGTTTCCCTTGAGTTTTTATTTTGATCCACATGCATCATCTCTAAAAAAAGAGAGATGGATGGTTTGTCCCACCTTTCAGTATTATTTTCTATTTATATATATATATATATATATATATATATATATATAGTTTATCTATAGGGAACCTCCCCTTGACGAGAGGAGAGATCAGTCCTATTCTGATGTGGTAAAACTACATATTTGGATGACTAATCTTCCTACTTTGGCTGATCAGACCTATTTTGTTTATTAGTAACCACCACTCTTTGATCCTAATTTTCAAAACTCATATAACATTGTTTCAAGCATATATCCACTTGGTTATCATATCACCATGGCATACAAAGGAATTTTAGATAATTATTTGAACTAGCCAAATCAAACACATCAACTTTTTTAAAATTTTCATTTCACAATATGTCCCACTTAACACCTTTTAAAACCCTTATTGGCTTAAAACAAGTCTTGTTTTCCATGAACAATTTTTTTTAATGAGGGGTATAAATTTGAACTACCCATTATATTCCATGCCTTTTTTATTAGAATATTTACTTATGATCCAATATCTACTATGGTGTTAGTTAATCCAATTCATTAATATTATCATCGATGAAAATTATCTTGTCATACCCCACATTATTTAATCTTCCTACTTCCTACACCTATTTTGTAACATGCTTTGGAATCTTCCCCATAATTCCCTTAATATGTATTCAAAAATGGTAGCATCCCCTCATATATATGAAAAGACAATATTTATATTGTTTATTTTAATTACATCACCATCAATCCTTGTATTTTTCTTTCCTTCATCTTGGTCTCCAACTCCTTTGAAATTTGTTTCACCTTAGAGGTTTTCTATCATTTGCATAGATTTAATCATGATTAACATTTGGAGTGGTGCATATAGGTAATCATCTACCATTAGATATGGTATCCAAACCACATTATCCTTTTTAATCATTATTATTTATTTTTATTTAGTTTCTATTCCACTCCTTATAGTGATAATGACATATCAACACTTTTATTCTTGATGTACATAACATCCTCTATTCCCCATCTATGTAATTATTATAATTCTTATTCCTTTAGTCTTATATATTTGTATATTATTTTGTCATAGGATTTATATGAAAAAAATATATAGATATAAAAATTATCTTATTGATTAAATCCAAGATTAGAGAAAGTAATCAACTAACATATAATGCAATAATATTTATTGGGGGCATGACCAAATTACATATACTAAACCTAATGAAGGGATATCTTACCACACAAAACCAAAGGAGAGGGTTATTAATATTATATGAAAATGATACTATGAAATAAACCTAGATATGTCTAAGTGCATAAATTAAAACTAATCTCGTTATTACTAAAGCTTGTGGCACAAATGGAGATGGTTTAACAAAAAAACAAATCAAAGGATCATGATAAGAAAAGGAGACCTAGATCACCTAAGGTGGAAAATGGAAAGAAAATAAAATGTTATAGATATAATGAGTCTATGTATATATGTAATCTAATAAAATATTTATACATTATACAAATATTATCTTATATAATATCTACCTATAAGGTGAGACAACAAGAGTTTGTAATACTTAACATTGGGAGAACCTATCAAGTCTCAATCTCTCCCTTAGACAATGGTTCTTTGTAAGAGGTTGTTGTGTATTTGTAAGTATCACACTATATATAAAAATATAGTCTAAAATACTCATAATTTTCATCTAATACTTACACAAGACAAGTTATCTTCCCTCTAAGGTAAACCCTAAGTAATGGCTCCTTCAAATGTACATGTAGTAGAATTGTAACCTGCAATAATGTGAAAATGAATTTTCCTTTATATTATATTACAATGAGCGTTGTATTTATATCAATGGATAATCCTTAACCATTCCATAAATTTATTTGATGAGGTCAGTAATCATGTCCCAACTTTTTATAAAAATTTAATTTTACAACTTAAACTAGGTCAGTCAGGCCGATCTAGTTCCATAACATGTGCTTAAACATTGATAACAGGGTTAACCTAATTGACTTAGTAGGAAAAGAGGGTGTTTGATTAGTTATGGGATATTTGAATGGAGTATTTATTATCAAAGTGGATAAAAAAGGTTTTAATTACTTTGGGAGTTAGATAATAAGGATTTATAATGGGTTTAGGTAATGATAGAGTTGACCAATAATATTCTAAAGCACCAATGGTCTACTTGTTATCACTAAGAAGTGCACCCTATTAAGAATGTGTGCATGTTCTCACTCATGTTGAAAAAATGGAGACTCCAAAATATTTGGGTGACCTTATTATGGAGAGAATCTCTAGATTAAGGGTTAATTACCTTTAGTACAATCATCCACTTCTCTCTAAACTCTCTCAAATGGTGCTTTCTTGACCAGGAAAAGGGTAAAAGAACAATGTTAAAGCTAAAAATGGAAATGAAAACTAAAAATTATGGTGATACACTAATGTTGGGCTCAATAATTTAGATATATAACAAAATTTAAAATCCAAATAAATTTCACACATTCACTTCATTCTCATACAATTACTCTTTCATCAATATTTTGTTGAAGAGTATCATTGATTATTGAGTATTGTCATTGATGTCAAAGGTTGTTATGAAGGTGAGTGATCAAGTGAGATTTGAGGTATGTGTATGATGAGTTCTTATTCAAAGCATAGTGAGAGTTGGTACTATAATAGAGAGTGTAATCATGGTGAATAAGGTTGATGTCAAGTAGTTGTTTTAAGGATGGTGTCTAGATGATCAAGGTTAGTTGGTTATGTGATGTGTCAAAGTTTCTTGGAATAAAGTTGTGAAAAACTAATAATAATTTAATAAGGTCATGACATAGTTTTATAGAGTGATATGAGAAGGTTCTTGTGAAGTTATAATGATAAGTAGGGCTTCAAGACTATTATTAAGAGCTAGGTTAGTCCAGTTGAAAGTGATACGAGAGTACTATTTGAAGAGCATTTTTATGTCAGCTTGAGTGATATAATTGATATCAGCATGAGTGAGTATAATAGAGTTTTTCAAGTTTCAAGTTCTTGAGAAGCATAGTCATGTCACTAGTCATGGCTTGAAGAGAACTTGTGAGAAGGTATGAGGCATGGGCATGGTAAGCATGAAGATATATGTGTAGAGGTATGATATTATTTAAGGATCATTTAATTAATGTGATAAATGTGTAAAGGCATCAAGGAATGTCTCAAGGTGAGCCTATAGGGGTAAGACCTTTAGTCCAAATCTATAACTAGATAAGTCCTAGACCCTACCTGGTCTAATGAGATATCATGATTTGTTATCAAGGCGTGTGAAGGATGTATGGAAGTGTTTACCTATGAGAGAGTTTATATGTAATAAGATTCAGTTTTTTATCATTACAATGAGGTGTTGAGATCATGGAAAGAGGTATGAATATGAGATCAAGGCCTAGTAAGGTATGAAGACTATGGTGTAGAGAGAGTGTGTAGCTAAATGGGGTACTAATATTAGTTTTTAAGGAAAGCATGAGTAGGTGAGAATTTAAAATGTGATTCAAGTTTTTTAATTATGTGTTGGAATTTTTAGGTCAAATTTTGAAGGATAAGGCATGAAAGTTTGTTCTAAGGTCTCTTGAGTGCACAAAATAAAGGGTTATCTACTTGAGAAGGTTTTTACTATGTTCATTAGATCATAAAACCTATTAATGGGAACCTAAAATATTCATGGTATATGGTTAAGGTTCCTATCTTAAAATTCCTAGCATTATTTTCTAGATTAATAGGCTATGGTTTATGAACAATAATTAATAGTGAAAGTGTGTTTAAACCCTCTTATAACCCTAATAGTGACCTGATGTTGAAGATATGACTAAAAAGTGATTAATATGGTTTTAAATTATAAGGTAATTTTTTGGATCTTGTATTAAACACTCCTAGGTACCTTTAGGTGGTGGTGGTGGTTAGAGAGAAGAGAAAGAAAATATGAAGATATAGGCTTGCTTTCGAAGAAGTTATTGTAGATATAAAAAGTTGTATTGAATAAAGTTTTCAGATTGATGAAGGTTTAATATTAAGTCTCATATTTTATGTCCTTTTTGGTTTATATATTGGTTATTGTGCTTAATTTTTCAAAATTTGTGATCTAAGTTGGTCAGTCACTAGCAGGCCTAACAAAGAAGAATAGTACAAAACCCAAAAATTATGAAAAAGTGGGTTTTTATGTGATTTCATGAAGTAGTGATGAATTATAGTGCATGGTTTTATTTTTTTGGAAAATTTCATATCAATTCTTTTTATAAGGTTTGATATTTAGTTAAATTCATTAAAAATTTGAAGCCAAAATGGCTTATCTAGTTTTGGTATAATTGTGAGGAGAGAGATCAAAATATTAGTCCACAAGACCAATATTTGACATTAGAACATATTGATTTTGTATTTTAATATGGTTTGGAAATTAAATATAATAATTTTCATATTATTTATGTCTTTTAAATTTATCATACATGTGTTGAAGGTCAATGTTTCATGGTTGTATTTTTTTCAGTCATGGCAGTTATGTGTAAGCAAGTTGCAAGTGATGAAAAGTTGGATTTGAATGTAATATTGATGGAAAAAGTACATGGAGTTATTATTAATTAATTTTAATTCATGATAATTATTTGTATAATTTTTTTAGGTCATTTTAACTGAATAAAATGTGCTCACAAAATGGGTTGTCTGTTCAGAATTGGATTGTGAGACTATAAGTCAAGAAATTGGTCTTTTTGACCAATATTTGACATTGAACCTTGTGGATTTTATATTTGAGATTGGTATAGATATGTAATAATATATTTTTAAATTATTATTGGTTATGATAAGTGGCATTTTATGTGTTAAATATTAATTTTTTTATGATTGGTTTTTGGAGTGTTATGGCAATTCTAAGTGGGCTATTTACAGATAAGTGTTTGAGTCTTGTTACCCTAAATTGTGAATTAAAAATAATGTGGTGATGTTTATAAGGTCATATATATTTTTTAAACATGTTTTTTATGTTTTGGCTACATGGCATGTAGGTGATCAAGCATGATAGAGATCAAATAGTGTTTGAATACACATGCCTAATGAGACAGTGAGCTGCAAAGAGTGTTTCATGGAGTAATTGAATCTATAATGTCTCTTCAACTCAAAATAGGTTATTTTGGATATATTTAAAGTTTATTTTAAATAAAATTGGTATTTATATAAGGTTAAGGTGTTCTAAGGGATCATGTTCTACATGTTACAAGATAGAACTAATTGAATTAGGTCTCCATGAGTCCTAAAGAAGGAATGTAGCCTATTGAGTTATGACCGACCTAAGATTGTGATTAATTCTTGTTTTTAAATGTCTTAAGACATATTATATGGAAAATATAAGTGTAAAATTGTGTTTTTTTAAAAAAGGTGTGTATGATCATAAGGCATATATAAAAGTAAGTTATGATCAACCTAAGATTGTGATTGATTCTTGTTTTGAAATGTCTTAAGACCTATTATATGGAAAATATAAGTGTAAAAGTGTGTTTTTTTAAAAAAAGGTGTGTATGATCATAAGGCTTATATAAAATCAAGGTCTAATAGGCCTATTTGTGTGAAAGAGTGAGTACAGTGTAAGTGAGTAAAATAACACATTATTGATTATAAGAAAGTCTTTTATAACATTAGAGTAGTTTATAGGATATTTAATGAATATTTTATAGTGTATACTTATTAATATTAATTTCATATGATCTAATCAGTCTTGAAGAGACCGAGTTGAGTGAAGAGGCCTAAAAGGCAGTTTGAAAGGGATAAGAGTGTGAAAAGTTGAATAAGTGATCATCATCTATTATATTATCATCAAGGTATTCTAAAGGTGATTAAAGTTAAAAAGTTGTTGAGTTAGTGATAAGTCATCAAGGGGGTTGGTGCCTCCTTGTAAGTGGGTGCTTGCTAAATCCTAGATAAGTGGGTGTTTGGCTAGTTTGTGTTGGTGCTCAATATGGAGTTGGTGCTTCACTAAATTTGTTTTTTATATTAGTATTTTATTACATTTGTATATATCAGTGGGTTTTCTTCCCCTTGATTTTTTCCCACATATGTGATGTGTTGTTATGTTTCATGCTTATGTGGATAGGTGCTTATGCTTTATATATATATATATATATATATATATATATATATATATATATATATATATATATATATATGTATATATATATATGCATATATATATATGTATATATATGTATATATATGTGTGTATATATATATATATATATGTATGTATATATATATATGCATATATATATATATGCTTATTTGACTAGTTCATGATTTCTTAAGTGTAATTTATAAGAAAGTATTTGAAGATTGATTCACCTCCCACTCTTAGTCATTTTTCTTCCAACATATTTCACATAGAGGTCTTGATAGACACTCACACTAGTTAAAAAGGAACGAACAATGGTTAAATACACTTATAGATTAGGTTGAAACTAGACTTAGACACTCTATATGACCTAAGATATTTATCATTTTATGCATAAATGTGATATATTCAGACAAAAACCTAGGAAAAAAATCATTCAATAAGTTTTGTCAATGAACATTAAGAACAAATTTCATGAACAACTTGAAAATGGAAGAAAATTCAGCTCTATTTATTCAAAGGTGATGTAGTAAAATTTTTTGGTATATTTTTAATAATAAAAAATTATAATATGATAATAATCATTCTCAAAATGAGAATACATATATATTAAAATAAGAGAGAGAAGACAATTAGCTCAAAACTAGGAAAAAGTTCCACATGCTAGTTAGGTTAACTCCACTTTAACTCTAACTTCAACTCCATTTTTACTTGAAGCTCTATTTCCATTTTACTATGTAAAAAAATTGGAGTAAAAAATTGACTTAATCATGAAATATGACATTATAGGGGAGAGAGGGAGAGTTAACATGTCAAAGGGCTCTTCATGTATCTTGAATCTTGAGTTAACACATTGTGATCTTACATGCAACTTTTAATCATCTTTACTTAACTATTTTTTGTCTTTATGTTAACTCCTTATGGTCTGTCAAGCATCTTAAATTTATATTTCAATTACCTTCACTTTCATCTTGAGTTTATTGAACTTATCTTGACTTAACACTTAGAGTTCAACTTGAGTTATATTGCTTGTAACTTGGATGCATGTTTGGCCTCGTGTCTCTTCTAAAAATAACCCAAAGGGGGGCATAGTATAAGTGGGATGAATGTTTAATATTAAAATGTATGTCATTCATAAAAAAATGAATCTAAATTTTATCAAGAACTTAACTCCACTTATTCACCTTTGCATATTTCAGAACTCCACTTTTGTAGGGCTAATTGAAGACTTCTTATTGTTGACTTGTAATTGCTAAATTTAGCCCAAAATTGGGATCCATAGTTAGAGAGAGGGTATAATGTGTATTTTTAATTATAAATTTAATATTATTTATAATTATTCAATTCAATATGACTAAAGTATCCTTCCAAACTGGTTTTTTTTCCATATGCCTATCTTGTGCAACTTTGACAAGTTTCTTAAATGTATTGTGAGACCTAGAAACTTAATGTATCTTTATAATTAAAATGCATAAGGAAAAAAATATGATTTTAACATAATAAATATGGTGGAACATACATTCAAATAAAATTTTAGCTCCAAAATCCATGTATAACTCCAAAAAACACCATTTTATGCTTTCATGTGCTCTCTTATTCTCAAAAAACCTTGATTTGGATGAGGGGGTCTAAAATGAGTTCTAGAAAAAAAAATCATCCTATGATTTTGGATATTTATAAATGGGTGATACCAATAAAATTTTAAAACCTCCAAAACTCTTCACCAAGCTCCCTAATAAAAATTCATGAAAAAGTGTCTGCTTGTTGCCCTAGGGATGACTTGAAGATGTTTTTCAATGAGATACACCTGTTTTCAATTATTTTTTATTAAATTAAAATTTATTTATACCTTTAAATGAATTATATAGGCTATAGAATCATTTTTTACCATGGTAAGGTCCTGAAATACCCATCCCTAACTCCATTTATGAGCAAAAAATGAAGAAACCTTCATTCCCTTCATGATCAAACATGTATAATGTAATTTTATATCTAATTAGGTAAATTACAGAATTTAAACCACTTTTAAACATAAAATTACATTAAAAAATAATCTCATGCAAAATTTCAATAGTTTTCATTCAAAAAAATGCAAAATATGCACTTTTTAGTGTTGACTAGCTTGCCCAATTTCATTTTTAAACGCTTATAGGTCTATAGTTTTCTATTTTATTACATTTTATGAGGAATAAATACCTAATTATTTTTTAATTTTTACCTTCAATAAACCTTAATAAAATTGTATTAGTTTTATGTGCTCAACCAATATTTTAAACTACTCAAAATTTGCGTTTTCTAAGTGTCTCTCTTTTTTGCTAAAACCCCTCATACTTGAGACCTAATATTTTGTGCATAGGGTCATCATGAGTTATATAACCTTATAAAAAATTATGTCCATTTTAAAAGTGGAGATTAACCTTTGACTTTATCCATTATTTTACCCAAAATTTTGATTTATTAAGGTGTTTAAATGTATTATATAGCACATAATATATCACACCAAATTTATTTTTAAACAAAGAACTCAAAAATGCAAAGGTACTGCTTAAAATTGAGCCAAGAGGGTTTAAGAAGGGTTTTAAAGTACCTATTCTTATTAACAATTGTTCATAAATTTAATAAAATTAAAAATTAAAAAAAATCATGTAATATTTATTTAATATGTTCCAAAAACTCAAAATAATAATTTTAGTTCCAAATCCTCTTCACCTTCATGTGCCAAGCATCTAAAAATTCCCTTCACTAGCTTGAAAATAACTAGTTCGAGGAATAAAAGAAACCCCTATCAAGATTTGGACTTGTGAATTGTTACTAAGAATTTTTTTTAATAATTAATGTTTTATTATTTTTTAATAACTTTTTTAACTTTAATCCATTAATGGATTCTTATTTAAAATATGTAAATAAACAACTTTGACCAATGATGGTAAAATTATCAACACTACCTACCCCTTCCCAATGCACTCTTTAAGGCATGCACTTAGATAGAAATAAAATTTTAAAGTTACTAAAGTATGGAAATATTTATTAAATTATGTTTTATAAATACATATTCCCCACTCAAATCTTATAATGTGTCATGTAGGTGTAACCTGGGATGGTGCTTTGAGAAAGAACATAACAACACAAAATGTTGAGCTAATAAATTATAGTAAAAGGAAGAAATTAAAAATGAAATTATAGTATTTTTTTTAAATAATTTAAATTACCAAATATATATCTTTACTTAAATTTATCATTAAATGGTTGTCTATTGTATTTGTAGTCTTGATTGTGGAGGATGGATTAACTACTTTAGATACAACCTAATAATACAAGGCTTAATGATAAAATATAAGCAGTCATCTAACAATAAAATTAAATGAACAATTTAATAGTTTAATAAGTCACTAGGAACATTGGTAATTAGAATACACCCCTTGGATAAGTAGTTTCAGAACTTCTCCTTCTAACTTATATAATGGGATCACTCCAAGGCAGTGTGTTACCTATGGTTTGAGTGAACCTCCATAGAGGTTTGGCTCCCTTGATGGATAAACTAAAATAACACTAATACTTATACAAATACAAGGAAAAGTGATAAAGAGAACATAAATCAAAAGAGGTGATACACCAATTATTTTATGTACCCTATAAAATCTTTGAAACAACACTATAAGACTTAATAAGGTTTGAAATTTAATTATAAACTCTTCAAATTAGGCTCTTCATACATTATTTTTTCATATGGATGTTATGATTCTATGAGTAATACTTGAAGGGATAACTAAGAGGCTTTATATTAGACATAATCAGCTAGTTTCCACAAAAATCCACTAACATAGACAACTTCAACACATCATATGACCCATACAAATTCAACCTACTAATATCAAGGTGAAGAAAAAAGTACAAACAAGAGGGATACAAATTTCCACCATATATGTAGATCAACTAAGTATTGAAACCACACACTAATATTAACATGAAGAAGGTAAATTTTAGTTTTATATTGATTCAAAAGGCTAGAAAATCTAGTAATACAAGTGGGTAGAGTCTTGTCATACCCAATAAAAGGATATAATGAAAGGCATTATCATAATTTTTAATTAGGAAAGGATCATAAAACAATTACAAATATACATAAATTCAGCTATTAAAATCATATTTGAGTATATTTAGGAGGAAATCAATTGAAAATCGGGCCACTATCTCTTTTCCAATGCCATCATACCTACTATAATAAAGATATCCTAAAGAGTGTGGCATAATAT
This sequence comes from Torreya grandis, assembly GCA_037957365.1. Lineage (NCBI taxonomy): Eukaryota > Viridiplantae > Streptophyta > Pinopsida > Cupressales > Taxaceae > Torreya > Torreya grandis. Next base: position 400,312 of record JARHVA010001445.1, read on the forward strand.
TTGAGTATAAGGATTTGAATTTTCCATTTTTTTCATTATTTCATGTCTCAATTGAAGAAACGTGTCCATTAACTATTTAAACTCCTGCCTTTATCCCTAACTCACCCCATTTCTACCTCCTTGTTCATGCAAAAGTTAGTTGTATGGTTGACTTGGGCTGACTACCACTTGACCTCATGGGAGTTACCTTCATCATAGTATTCAAAACTATGTTTAAGCCTAAATCATGTTTTATAAGAATGGATGTTAATTTAGTGAGCAATCACATGTTGATGGATCACCTGCTCAATGTATTGATTCTCTGAAATGGTCTTGAATGGCCTTGATTCTGCACCATGGTCATGCTTGACCAATTTACCTAGTAAATCTCAAACTAAAGATTATTTATATATAGCTTATAATGACCTTAAAGAAATATATAAGGCTTGTGATACTCCTCATGGTATTGATCTTGCATCTCCAATCTTGATAAACTTACAATAGCTCACTAGAGTTCTTATTTACCATGCATCTTAATGCCTAGTGTCCCTATCAAAGTATCATCATATCTTTTATAAATATTGAGAACCCTATACTATTTCTTGGTCATCATTGTGACATTTATTATTATCTTGAATCATAATCATTATAAGATTTGCCTGCAACTTATTCATAACTTATAACATCAACTTGGAGGTTCTTGAACCTTCCATCCATCCAATATCAAGCCACTCTTGAACCATATCTTCTATCATAAGGCTTACTTAATAGACAGTGGAATACTTATGAGTTTAATATTTAGGACTCTTCTCTTTCTCATTTAACCACTTCAAACTTATATGGATATTTTTTAGCTGTATATTCACTCATGGTTTTAGTTTTAGACCTATAATCCTTCTTCTCAAGCCTAAGACTTAAGATAATTTTTGAGTTTTATACCCATTTCTCTCTTATTTATATACAAACATTATAGGGAAAGCCTAGATGAAGGTGTACATGGTCATGAATTCTTGTCTCTAATCTTTAATATGGCACAAAAAATCTCAATAATCTCACTCTAGTATAAACCTAACTTGTATGTGCCATTGAAGAACATTCAGGGTAATTTGGACAATTTATCATATTCAATTAATTAGTAGACCTATACATCTATTTTTTTATTACTTAGAGATTTAAAAAATAATTATGTGCTTTATTGTGTGTTTGACGGGTGTGAATAACCATCCTTAGGTTTTTTAAGCCTTATATCCTCTTATAATGTGATAAAGATCCCATAAACCAACTTTAAGTTTTAATGAGGGCTTAACGACATTCTACCCTCTTAATGATGATACATGGCTCTCCCATTTGAATTATTATTCCTAAAACCTATATAATACTCTTATGAACCCTCTACACCTTCTTTAGGAACCATAAGAGGTCATACATTTGCTAGACTAAGCTTTAGTCATTTAACCATTCCAATTTTGCTCATCAACTATCTCTCATTCACCTTCTTAAGGATCATTCATAGAGTTGAGGGCTTGTTTCCACCTTAGGCATTCTAAAAAAAAAGTCCTTTTATACAATTTCTACCTTCTATGATGACCAATATAATCCATGAACATGTACAACTGAGTTGACACATGCATGAAGTCTATCAAAATTCTCTTGCAACTAGTTCAATACTCCCTCAAACTTCCTCTCTAAGTCCCAATAGTTTTTCCAACCCATAATTTATTCCAAAGGTATATCATGGGCCCATGGATCATATTTAACATGATTAAATCCTTGGACACCTTACAAGTTCAAGAATCAATATTTTTCACACTTACTTTGAACAACAAGAATATTGATTGAGTTTAGGCTACATGACTATCCCCTACCCCTCTTATCTATTGTTATCAAGGCATTTTTACAATGAAATATTGGAAAAGAGGACACAACATAAACATTTCACCTTATTATTATTATTATAAATACGTTAAATTATGCTAAATTACTTTAATCAATGCTAATTTACCTTAAACATTGCTAAGAACCATTCTAAACACATGACTTACGGGTCTTAAACTATGCACAATCCTATGGAGCACTCTTGTCATCCCTATATATCATTACAACTTCCACTTGTTTTTTAATAACTATTTAACCTATGGAGAACCTTTATATTTATCCCAAATGTCTCCAACATTAGGATTTTGTGTAGAACCTACATTTAATTCTTTTGGTGATTATGATTCTTTTCTATAAATCTGCCAATAACCCAAACCTTTCATCTTTTGAATCAAAGCTTATCTTGACAGGTTTGAATGAGTTAATTTTTATTTGACCATTTATGAATCTCTTTTAATCTATCATCCTTTTCAAGTAAATTCTAATATTGAACAAATTTTACACTAATAAAAAATAGCACCAATTAGTTTATTATAGCAGGCAAACTATGTTCTTAGCGACCATAAGGGTAATGGTGTGAGAAATTTTCAAAAATCATAAATTTATTGAGATCCATTTTTTAATTGGTTTATATTTTATCTCATGGTCCTCATTTTAACTTGAAACATGATTTAATATGTGCTTATATTTATAGAGAATCTATTGACTGTTTGCAAGCTCTTCTGAACTATTAATGGCAACTTAACTTTGTATGCATCCTAAATTTTATTAAAATCCTTCCTTGAACCTTAAAAATTACTTGGTTTCCCCTCATATAATTATATAATAATATTTTCATCTTCTCTTATACTACTAGGTCATTGGAATTAACTAAACCCTATTCACATACTTGCAGCTAAATGCGTTTTTACTAGGTTTGTTCAAGAGCCTCCATATTGACACTATAGAGTTAATAAGTAAACCTTTATATGTTTTTAAGGCATTCATATTCATGTAAATTTTAATAAAATATACCCTATAGGTATTAATTTACCTGAAATATTCATAATGGATTCAAAATATGCCAAGATACCTTTGATTTGAGGACCTTGTAGACTAGACCTTCATAAACATGCAACTTGGTAATTTGAGACTTGGAGTCTCCTTTATTATGCACTAAATATGACTTATTATGAGTTAAATCCCATAATAGATGGTATTTAAGGTAATATATAAGTTTCATGTACTTGGTTTGAGTCTTAATCCTTAAGGAAACATCTTGAAATCACTACAAACCTCCATTGTGACATTGTACACTTGTAGGTCCTCATGTTGACTATCTAAACATTACCATTATGCTTAATAAAAAATTGAAAACATGAAATATGTATTAATTATATCTTTACTTTAAAGGATACCATATTTGGTACTCTTAATTCACCTTTACATGTCCATTATACCTTCATCAAGGCTTTGAAACTCTTCAAGCATTAGAATTTGACAATTTCCTCATCACCATCTAGAACTAGGCATGATCCTTGAGAAGGTTGAGAACTTTCAACTTCATTTTCAAAGTGACTTAGAGATTAGATGAATCCTTATTATGATAACTAGATTATACTTAAGGATTTCACAACCTCTTTAGCCATGATCTAATCCATAAGATGATATGGATACCTTGATAGGTGATGTGACTTATTTGGATTTTATCTCTTCTCTATAAGTCTGTACATGACTTTATAATTCTCCTATGGTTGTAAAAATTCTTTGATAGATAATTAGACACAGGGGGAATCTCATGATTGATTTAGTCTTCCATTCTAGTGTAAAATGTATTTGAAAATTCCCACACCTTCTCACATGCCTATATAAATCCTCAAAATTCAAACTTTGAGTTGGTAAACCTGTATATGAACCTGCCAAGGATACCTTAAACAATGATAACCTACATTAATCCATGCTAAACTATCACAACTAATGATAAAACTATTATAAAAATTAAGGGATATTGAACCATTATATATCATTGTAAGACATTCAATTCACCTTTGGCACAAGCCATCATATAGAATAATCATGACATAACACTCTTGGAAGATCTTTAACAAGACACAAATTTTTCATGTTAGATAGATATTCTCCACATGCCTACAACCATTCTAATACATAAAAATTTACTTTGGAACTATCTTTCCTAAGTCCATATTATCATTTAAGTGGCATGGCGCAAAAACAAGAGGTCTAGGTGTGGTATGAGGTTTTGACCTCAATAAAACATCTTGAAATCACAACAAACTCCATTAATTCCTTATAGATCTATTTGATGATGTTTAAGACTCTAATCCTTCTAAGACCCTACAGCTAGGTTTCTGAAATAACATGCATATTTCATTCATTTATAAATTTTTATGAGTTATATAAATATCATGAGGTCTATTTAAGATCCTTTTCTAGGTGAAGAGCCCCCCAAAATATATTTAAACTTCCCTTCTTTAATTGGTAAACATGTAGGTAATAATTTGGCCTTCGATCACTTATGAAACCCTAGACTATTTTTCATGGTTTGAAATGTATTTGAGGCTTATAAATAAGTATTAATCACACCTATAAAACCATATTTATACATCCTTCCATAAAAACAATCTTAAAATGACCAAAGGTTGATTTATGAGTTCCTAGGGTTTTAGGGGTATTACAGTAGTCTTCCTTATTAATGATGGTTCATAAATCCCATACCTTCATTATCTCTATAAACACATATGATAGGCTATTAATGACCCCATTCATTTTATCCAATAGTTGACTTGATCCATGTAATAGGAGAAAGAATATCTCTACCAAAATAGTGCTCTAATTAATGACTTTTGAAAGTTATTCCTACCTCTTAATGATTTTTCATATATATAACTCATTATATCCACATCCTAATACATGGAGAAATTTATTTAGGACCCCTTCCTTCTCGTTCAATGGATGTACACTACCATGCATCTACTCAGCAAAAGTAACACATTTTTGAAAATAGCCTATCAAGGTATGCAAAAGAGCTCTAGGTCAATTTTGATCTTGTTTGAGATTTCCTAAGCATTGATATTCTATCTACAACCTAAAATTAGTTGGGAATTATTTGATTATCCTTCCATGACTCTACTCTAACATGTATATGTCCATATATTTATAGACCCTTAAAGAAAACCCTTCAAAACCTTATTTTCCTCATAGATATCTTCCTTTTGAAGGATTTTTCTACCTTTTTCATTCTTATCGGTGGTATTTATCCATGAATGAACATCCATGTCCCTATAAAACACTAAAAATATTTTAAAAACTTGAAATCAACATGTTCATATTGAAAAGTGGAATGGTTTTAACTATTAAATGTAGTTTTGTTTTAACATTCTAGGACTTAACTAGTGTAAATCCTATGTTAAAGACATGAGTAGACTAAATCATGAAAATAATATTCAATAAAGATATACAATATTTTTTTATAGAATTGACTAAATTTAACTTTTCTAAAAATATTAAAAAATAGTACAAGTATATACTTAGCTAGAAACAACCTAATCCAGTTGATCTGAGTGCTAAAAATTGAGATGGAAGCTAGTATGAGTGTTGTAAATTAGATCCCTATGTTAGAACGCTTCATGGATGGTAGAAACATAATTGGATAGTAGCAAATTATTGTCAAAGTGTTATCAGTGTCCTGATATTGGTAGTAGTGTCCTCTATGTAGGACTATCCTGAACTTCTAGGTGCATCTATGTCTAGATCTCTAGGGTATATTCCTACACACACAAGTTTTTAAACATTGTATTATGACTTAATAATTGATCTATTTAAAAAACCCTAATCCTTAATACAACTAAGTAATAAGATAAAAATGTGTTTTTAAGTAGGTTAAGCTAGGCATCCTCAACACCTCACTATGAAGAAATTTTCCTACATACGAATACTCCAATGAGGGATCACTCCAATAAGGGATCAATCCTAATGTAGTTATCCCCACCTAAGTGCTGGTGTAATTTTAAATGATGATAGTATGATAGTGTCCTTGAGTGCCTTTAATTTGCTTGAGACTATAGCTTTATAAAATATGTGTTTAGGGTTTTTATAGATGGTATTATGTAGAAGTAGGTCAAAATAGTGATTGATAACCTTAATTATGCTCAAATTATTCTATGTTTGGATGTATTTTGCATTTTATTTTCATCTAGTGGATAAAGGGATAAAATCTATGTATATATATTATTCTATAGTTTTTATGGATTATAAAAGATGTTTAGGGTGACCTTATGAGGTTTTAGTTTTGAAAATATATCATTTTGTGAAAATATAAGGAAATACATTAGCTCCATTTTGGGGACACTAGCACCATGTGGCACTAGTGTCCTTATTATGGTGTTAGTGTCTAGCTGGTAGAATACTAGGGATGAAGGATCAAGATTAGGAAATGAGGGTCTAAGATATATTTTAAGATGACTAAGGATGTTTGTGACTCACATGAAAGCTAGATAAGTGTGATAATAGGATCTAGGATAGATCTAGGGATAAAGTAGGAATAAGTAATCTCAAGTAGCCTCTTTGTACTCAAATACCATTTGTGGTTGATTACAAATTTCCGCACTGAAAGAGGGATGGAGGATGTCAAATTAAAAGGAATGGATGGGAAATGAGACATTTAATTCACTTTGAATCTTTTTGGTATAGATTAGTGGAGGTGATAAAGGTTACTTTAGTTTCATGAGTCTCTATAAGGCATTAAAAGAGGTATTTTCTCCAAAAGTGACTTAAACAGTTTAAATGATATGATATCATAAACCTTTTTATACCTTTTCATGCACTTTGAAGACTCTTTTAGATATAGTCATGGCCTTATTATGATTTTTTTCCTTCATGAATTTCACCTTATAAGATAACCTTGTTCTTGTCCATAAAATGACATAATTTTACTCTTAACCAAGGAATGCATTGAATTAGTTTGAATGCCTCTAAGCATGCAATGAGGTCTAACAAGTTAAAACATGACTAAAAAATGGCCTAAGGATACTAATCATGCATTGAAGAATCACCTAGAAACTCATTCACCAACCACTACTCATGACAAATAATGGAAGAATCCTTTAAGGTAGTTATGAGTATATGACTCAATCATACCTAGTTTTGAACACATGTAGCCATCAAGAGGTGCATACAAGGAAGGACACTAGATTGATTTTTGAAAAAATTACTCCCCCAAGGAAAGAATATGTTATAGGACCATAGGTGGCTAGAAGAGCCAAAATTATTGTCACCTCTTAGGGGTGTTTGCCTACCTAACTACTAAGACTAGTTGGCTTATCGAGTCCATTAGGAAATGAGTCAAAAAGAGGCTCAATATGAACTAGACACCCTATTGTACTAGATTTAACAAGACTAAAATTGAAATTCAAATGGAAAACATAGAAAATAGATTAACCAAAAAGTGTGCTCCATCACTTATGAAAATGAAAACATAACTAGTATATTGAAAGTATGTGCTCACAACACTTGAAGAAAGAAAAAGAGGCTACCTACTAATGTACAAAGGTTCTAAAAGTGATTCTCTCAACCTGAGTTAAATGAAAAACCTCTAAATTATCTTTTACCTCATGACAATATGTCCTCATGTGATTAAGAAGAGTGAGTAAATTTTTTTTTGTAAGGTTGACCATCTAACATGTTAAACTTAAATAATGGCTCCTTAGTCTTGATTACCAATCTATTCTTTGTTCCTTGGATTTCCAATCTTGTCTATTTTCCTTCCAATGGGTCAAATAGATCAAGAATACCTCCATAAAGATCTAATATTCTAGTAACTCATGAGTACTTAGCTTACCAGCTTGGTTATTATGTCCATTCTTCCCTCTTGACTGATCTTTTGAAAAAATCAGCCTCTTCTAAGAAAACTTGAGAAACTCTAAAATCCTTATTAAGATTAGGCCAATTAGGGTGCAATGTAAGGCCCTATTTTGTATAGTGATTATATTTAACAAAGATTACTATGAAATTATGACTTTTATGTTTTGATTATTGAATTATGTTGTTAAGTCATGTCTAGTTGAGGCATGTAAGGATCTATGAAGTTTTTTCATGTGTCAAAAACCATAAGAAATACTTATTATTAGTTATGTTTTAGATTTCTTACATATGAAAGTATGATGCTTACATATAATTTATGTCATGTTGATTTATTAAATTTTAATATGTCTATGAGATATATTAACTTAAATAATGTTAAATCATTGATCATAAGCTTAGGATTTAATAATTTCATGTGTATAAGGTGATGAAAACCTAGCTACATGAATTTCATATACCTTGGTATGTTGGTTGACTATAATTGATTGAGTATCATGTTTTATTAAATTATATATCTTCATCTATTAGGTTGAAGGAATTTAATGTGTGTATCAAGTGTGTAAGAACATGAAAAGGGAAAAACAAATAAATAGACTACACCAAACATGGTTATATCATCAAAATAGCTTTAACCTTTCTTAGACTCATGTTAATTAATTGGTTGCCTAATATGACACCTGGTAGACATAGTGTTTAATTAAGAAGTTAGACTTTAATCTTGGTTAGTGAAACTTGTTATCTCTTGACCTAAATATATTGCAACTAACATCTAGAATGTAGTGTGGTTGATTGGTGAATCTCTCATTGATTGCCTTAGTCTAATATCAAGTGGTAAAAGAGGTATGTCTTTAAAGAAACCACCAAAGCCTACAAAGATACCATGTGCCTTAATTGAATATGTAAAAGAACATACCTTAATGAGGTATGGGTTTGAAAGTGGATGGTGGTTGATTAATCATTAGATAACTATATGTAGGAGTCGCTCCCCTAGTTTAATATTTTTTTCGAAATTAAAAGAAGATGGACCAAGCATAAGATAATAAATAGTAAAAACTGGTAAAGAGAGTTAAGTCTATAAAACTAGAGGATAGTCCCTAATTAAATAGGTGGGATTTATTTTAACCTATGATTTTAGTTTTTTCCTTGGAATGAAATGATTTTATTCTTTTTTGAGCTTTTGCTTTCAAGAGAATAAGACCACCTAGTTTATTAAGCCTATTTGTTTGTCTTGCTCATGGTTTTACATTGGCCTCCATGTAGTGCTTTCCATTTGAGGGCCTTTGAGAGGTTATTCCCCCTTATTTTAATGATATTATTTTTTCTTTATTGTGTGAATAAATTTATTTTGTTATCATTGACCAACATTGACCCTACAGGTCAAATTAGGACCCCTATAGGTAAAAAATTGATCTTTAGAGGTTTATAGGGGATTTATTATTATTTCATATGGTGTATTATATGTTTAAAAAAAATTAATGCTATTTTATCCTTGATCATGATCCAGTTAGTAAATATGCCATTTTGAATCATTTAATAGGCATTTAGGGGTCACAAATGCAAGTTGCATGGTTTTCAAAGTGTTTAAGTGTCATTTTTTCCTTTAAAATTTCTAATAAGTCAAATTACCTATCAAAAATGTCAATCCCATTTGAAACTTGTAGGTTATCTAACTGAATATCAAGAAATCAAAGGAAAAAGGAGTTTAGCACTTGTACAACCCATGGGGGAAGGTGACACATGGGAGAAGGTAATGTAATGCCTATTTATATTCTTGAAGCTTAATTCCATGTTTGAATTGATCTAAAAGAGCCAAAGTTGAGATAAATTTATTATGCTCCTTTCTCACCCTTCTAGACATTTAGAAACAATCAATAGGTTTATGCTTGGTATGGCCAGTTGAGGAGGTTTCAGACCAAATGCCTTTAGGGGGTGAAATTAAAATTAGAGAGATTAATTTTCATGAAAATAGTTCAAATATTTGTAATTTTGCTTTATGAATCATCTTTAACAAGTTGTTTGTGTTTTTCTACTCACTATTTCATGAACCCTATAGGTTTTGCTTTGCTTTGGATGATTTTGTATAATATAGCTATTACAATTGACTATAGAAGACATGTAAACCTTTCCATAATGTTATAAGTTATTGTATTATTTTTTTAAGGTTTTTTTATATGCAAATCATCCTAAGTTGGAAGAGGAAGCACTTTTCACTATAACATGCAAGTTTCCACCATTTTCAAGAGCTTCATGCTTTGATGGTGACGTCATTAAGTTTTGATAGGTTAATCCTGATGTTTATGATGTTTTATTGGTCCCCTTTACTATTAAATCTCATTATCTAAGTAATATTAATGAGAGTGTAGTCATGTAACACCATACAATCGGTCTGCCCTTTGACTGGCATACAGAATTAGCTAGGAGCCATGAAAGAAGACTATAACATTGAAAATGAGTTATGAAAGATTGATTGAAGATTTTAAAGAGAATAAGGTTTAATTTCAACATCATGAGATAAAATTAAAATATTAGGAAGGTATTTTATTTGAATATATGGATATTTCTACCACTACTTGCATATATGTAACTCAAGGTACACCTATAGGTGCCCTCATAGAGGATGTGAGGTTTGAAGGAAGTATCTAATATGAATAGGGTCTTTGATCAAGAGAGGAGTATATTTATAATCCTTAAGGAATCCAAAAAATCTTTTATATCTCAAAAACCACATATTCTGACAACTCACTCTCCCCACTACTTGTATAGTGGAATGTCTACTTATAGGTGACTTAACAAAAGGCTTTATGTGTCATATGAAGTGTTAATGCACATATTGGAGCTAATATTTAAGTTATAACATGTTAAAAGGATCCTAAAATACATATTTATAAGGATAGACTACTATGAAAAGTTGAGAATCACCTTCCAAAGATACAATGACTGTGTTTAGGAAATAAGCCCCAAAATATGCAAAACAAAGCACCTAGATATTTTGGAGAGCTCTTATAACAATGCCATGTTGACTTTGGATCACTCCTAGTGCATTAATATTATATACCCTACATAGGAAAATGAATCTACAAGGTTTAGATTCTATATGACTAAGGGATAATAGTTTTTGAGAACCTCAAACTTGCCCATTTACACACTAAAGTCAGATAGTGAAATCTATAGGATTCAAGTTTTGAGTGACTCTTGACATTCTAAAGAGAAAACAAAGCACACTATCATGGTTGTAATATCCCTATTGATGAAATTTTATGCCAATGAGCACTAATATAATTACGATAAGATTTATATGTAGTGTTTTAAGATTTATGAACACCTACAGGTGTCCCTTCACAAAAAGTGCTCACCTACAGCCAACCTAAGGTGCAAGTTTGAGAATGTGTTCTTTTCTTATGAACCTAGACTAGAATAGTAACCTAGAGCATGATGTGAAATTATTGAACATGAATAAAAATAATTATAGGTTATTATGTTGATATTTTATCATATAAACACCTACAAATGCCCCCTCATTTGAAAATATTCACCTACAACCAACTATAGTTGACTGTTATAGACAGTGAACAGGGAAGTAGTGTTCTAACTGTGTAAATGGAATGAAAATGAGGAAAATGTATCTAAATAATTGAAAAATATCCTTGGTAGGTATAAATAAGTTTTTTTAACATTATTATAAAGGTCTAACTATGATAAACCACCTATAGGGGTCCTTCCCAAATAGGAATATAGTCTTCAATTTGAGATAGTCAAACTCAAGGGTATACAATGAAGTGTTGGAAAGGTGTGAGGTGATAAATTTGTTGAAATAAATTTAAAAATATGGAATTAATTTCAATAATCTCATACCATGTGATATTAAATATATAAAGGATCCCATGATATAACACAGTCCACATAAAAGAACCCTACACAGCCTACCTTTTCTAGGGGTTTGTCTTGGAGATTTAAAGAGTTGGGACGTCAAATGTCTTAATAAAAGGATAAAATTTGTTAAATATGGTATAAATAACTAGGATAACCATATAAAACATTCAAAATATCTTATTAAATAGGGTAATTACCCTTTATTTTGTCTTAGATATAGAGTACTTCTCTAGAATCAAAATTGGTAGGTTTTGGAAAACTAGGATAAAAGAGTTCATTAGGAGATAAGGGAAACTTATTAGAATATGTAAGAGGTTGGATAACACCTATACAAATATGAGTAACCAATCACAAAAGTATGAAACCTAACGTCAAGTTCTAAACCCTCAAAGGTGCAAATAACCCTATTAGGCAAGATTCAAGCCTAGCACCCAAATGAGAAGTCATATTCATTTCTGACATTAGGAAAAAATTCTAATGGATTATAACATGATTATATAGTCATTTTAGATTTTACCAAACTCTTGGTATGTAGAGAGCCACTTTTGTCTTAGAACCAACTCAGACCCATAGGGAATGGAGAAGTAAGCTGTATATGAGAAGTTTAGATGTTCACGCATTATTGAAGGTTGTGCATGGTGATATAAGGAGTTTGGGGAAGTTTGATGAAGGTATTAAAATATGTTCTATTGGAATTTTTTATCAACTTTAATGTCAAATCTGCATAAACAAACCTTAATAGCCTAAAATAGGCCTAGACCCTTGATAAACCCTTGAAATAACCTAATGAAGGAAATGAGGATGGGAAACTAATATAATGGTCTAGATTACCTATATCTATGATTTTAAGTTTTAAAATACTTAGTCAGTATCCCTAGCATTAGGATTAGCTATACAAAATTCAATAGATGGAGTACATAATAGGGTGTTCTTGACTGTTTTATGCATTTTGAAGGTTATTGGAGGTTTTAAGAGATGAAATAAAATTTGGAAAGAATATTGAGACTTAAAATAACTCCCCATGTCCATTTAATTCCTTGAAAAAACACTTAAGTGTGTTTTCCAATAGCTCTCATCTCAGCCAGTCAAAACTGGCATAGTGAACATGGTAGTGAGAAGGGTGGAAAGTTTCAAGTGGAAATGGTTTCAAGGTATGTCTAATGCCTCTAAGGCCATGGATGGTCTTGAAACATGTGTTTAACCCAATTTTAAGGATTTACATGGGAAACTAAATCCAAATTTGAAGCCAAGTGTGCAAGGCATGTGAAAGAGGAATTTCTTTGACTACAAGTAGTGATGGCTCACTTCTAGAAGATTTTAGGTGATTAGGACTACAACCAATGCATGGAGAGGCATGTATGAAAAACTTCCCTCTTATTATAATTGTCATACCTATCCCTAGTCAAGGGATGTTCAAGTAGAGCTAAATCATGAAGGTAATTTTTTGAGCTAGCAAAGAGAATTCCATGCCACTTTTCATGAGTTTCATGACTTGGAGAGCCACTTGTCTCTTCTGACCTTACATGGTCCATTTCATACCCTCTTCCAATGTACAAGTAACTCATTATCTTAGCATGACAAGTGTCATTGTGACATTTGGACTTATTTATTCTCCTCTCTCTCAAGTTCTATAAGACCTAGCCATTTTGGCCTTTGTAAACCATGCTCCACTTAAGTATGGAAAATCCCCACTCATTTACATACCATGGATCAATAAATACTACTGATTTTTACCTCTTCAATGATTTTTCATAGTGTTTTCACTTTGATGATTGATTTTTCTTAGTGATGGCTTGTTGTTTCGTTATCATTGTTGTTTCATTCTCTCACCTATTTTTAGTTGGAAAGATTCTTATTTCTAAGTATTCTATTGATTTGTCAAAGTTGAGTGAGTTAGTATATTCAACCAGTGTCATCATAGGCCTCTTGTCTAGTCCTCCTATCCTAAACATTCATCATAACCTCATAATGAAATATTGATGTGAGAAGATGTAGATTGGAGAAGTGTATATTTGGTTAGTCCCTTATTCTCATGTGTAACATGAAATTATTTGGTATTCATCAACTAATTTGGTGTATCACCTCCTTTAGGATAGTTTAATTTTAGTTTTTTCTCTCCCTTTTCCCTCAAAAATTTTAGGTGTATTAGTGATTTATAATTGGTACATCAAGGGAGATAGCCTTATTTAGATATTCACCTCATTATTAGGCTACCCACAACCTATAGGTGTTTCAATTGTTGCACTTGGATGACGAGAGTTTAGATATCTCCTAAAAGGTTGAAAATCTAATTTACAATAGTTTTTGCCATGCATGATGGGACCAAGGTCTAAGAGAGTGGGAAGATTGTTGGTGTGTCTTTCCTCTATCAAATTTTAAAAGAAAACAAATTAACCCTAATGGCAACTCCATATGATAACTTCTAATTGTAATTAGCCCTAGTATATCTGATTGAAAATTTTGATCAATTTTTGTCTCTCATCTAACATATGAAGTTGATATGAACAACTATGGCCAATACCCCTATCATGAACCTACTTATTAGCCTTACTATGAACCATATGATACTCTTCAATAGTCTTATAAAAATGGCTATTAAACATATGATCCATGGTAGCCCTGTAGCCCTTCATTTCCATCTCCATATGGACATCATAGTGTAGGATAACCCTGTGAGGAAGGATACTAAGAAATCTATCCAGAAACACCTCTATTAGTCCCAATATGAGGCCTATCATTCATAACATGATCCTCTTAGCCTCAATAGTACTCATATGATTATTTTAATATGGAATTAGATTATTTCATGGATTATACACAAAGATATTATTGGCAAGATGCAACTCTTGCTTATGTAGATTCTAGTCCTTCTAATTGGTCTAAGAATTCACTTGCTTATGAGCTTACTAGTTCTTTTCTCTTTCATAAATCCACATCAAAGTTCTCTCCATCCCACAATCCATATAAAACTCCTTCACCTTTCACTACATCTCATATTCTACCTCCTTCACCTCAAATCAATGAGCCCATTCATCAAATTTCCACCTCACCCCTTCTTGAGGAAGAGCCCATCTTGAGAGAAGCAAGTGAAGAAGAGAAAAATCAAATCATGGCTGATCAAGAAGATCTCATGAGTGAATATGAGGAATAAATAACCATAGGGAATCCCATTGGGGAATAAAATGGAAATCTTATCTTTTTGAATGATGAGAAACATATTGAAGACTCTTTTACAATTGTCTATGAGGAATGTGGCCAAGACTTGAAGAGAGAGATATTTGAAGAAGAATCCATGTCTGATTATGAAGTTATGGATGGCCATCTCAAGTATGAAGTGGAGTGTACTATCAAGGATGAAGGTCAAGTCACTCCTTAAGAAGTGGTAGTCTTAAGATAGTCTCATGATACCAAGGTAGATGAAATAGATCTTGAAGATGATATTCATGAAGAAGAAGACTTATGGTAAAAGTTTAATGCCATATGCAAGGAATTTTATAAGCTAGGTAAAAAAATTAATTCTATAAAATATTTCATATCTAATGATAAGTTTGTTGATGAGTCAAATAAACATGATCCTAATTGTTCAATCAAACATAAAGATGAAGGTCATTCTGCTAGTCAAAAACCCACTATCATGAAGCCATTTGATGATGCTAGTGTAAAAAAAATTGTATACATGGATACTAATGTCAAGGTAGATATTTTTGTACTTAGAAGATAGTCAAGATATCCATCTAAGGTAAAACCAAATTCAAGGATGTGGGAACATGGTGAAGGAAATCTTGGTGCTTCCAAACATGAAGCGCATTATGTCAAAGAGGAGAGCAAGGCTAAGAAAATTGTCATATTTTCAAACTTGCACATCAAGGGCCAAGTACATGAGAAGGTTGATAAAATTTGGATGTAATAATATTCCATTTACATATTCACCATATATGGATTTTATTGGTTCTAATTAAACATCATGCCAATGAAGCTAGTAAACATCACGAAGAAGATGGAGGCATCAATGCTAAAGGTCAAAAGGCTTTATATCTCACTAAATCATTCATGTCATGAATCATGGAATGTTTAAAAATTCCCATTTAACCTAGGGTGGAGGTGTAATTGATTGTTATTTATACATAGTTATATGCTTTCTTCTTTTCTTCAGTGTTTTAAGCACATGCATCTATCTTGTTAGTGTGCTTGATTTGCTTATATGTGTGCTTTTTTTGTGTGGATAAGGTAATTATTTATATTGTCTTAGTCAAATATTGTTTAAAAAAAAATCAGGTCTTTTTTTTTGCCTTATAATTTAGATGACTCCCTATCCCATGGATAGGATAAACCTACTGATCTTTAGTATAGCAGGCATACTACCCTTATGAGTCACTAATTTGATGACCAAATTTGACCCTACAGGTAAAATTAGGACCCATATAGGTAAAAATGTGATCTATATAGGTTTATATGGGGTTTAGTATTATGTCATAGGATGTATTATATGTTTCTGATGTCATTTAGTGTTATTTTAGCCTTGATCATGATCTAATTAGTTAATATATCATTTTGAGTTATTTAAAAGGCATTTAGGGGTCATAAATTCAAGTGGAATAATTTTCAAGGTGTCAAAGTGTCATTTTTTCATTTCAAATGTCTAACAAGATATATTACCTATTAAGAATGTTAGTCCCATCTAAAAATTGTAGGTTATCTAACTAAAGATCAAGAAATCAAAGGAAAAAGGAGTTTGGCATATGTACAACTCATGGGGGAAGGTGACACAAGGTATAAGGTAATGTAAAATATCTTAATATTAATCAGGCTCAAATACATGTTTTAAAATCTCTGAAAGTGCCAAAGTTGAGGTAAAACCATTCTTCTCCTTTCTCACCCTTCTAGACATGTAGAAGTGATCAACATGTTTATGATTGGTATGACTAGTTGAGGAGGTTTCAGGCCAAATGACTTTACGGGGTGAAATTAATCTTAGAGAGATTAATTTTCATAACATTACTCCAAATATTAGTCAACTGTGATTTATGAATCATCTCTAACAAGTCGATTGTGTTTTTTTGCTCACTATTTCATGCACCTTATAGGTTTTAATTTGGTTTGGATATTTACATATAATATAGCTATTGTAATTGACTCTAAAATTCATGGGCACCCTTCCTTCATGTTATCCATGATTATTCTATTATTTCAAGATGTTTTGATATGAAAATCATCTTAAGTTGCAAGAGGAAACACTTTTCTATGCAATAGGTAGGTTTCCACCATTTTCAAGAGCTTCATTCTTTTATGGTGACTTAATTAAGTTTTTATAGGTTAATAATCATTTTTATTATGTATTATTAGTCCCATTTACCATTAAATCACTTACTCTAATAACTTTCCATGAGAGTGTAGTCATAGAAGACCATGCAGTTAGTTTGCCCTATGACTATGATATACAGTTAGCTAGGTACCATGACATAAGATTGAAATGTTGGAAATGAGTTATGAAATATTGACTAAATATTTGAAAGAGATTTATGTTTAATTTTGACATCATGAGAGAATATAAAAATACTAGGAAGGTAATTTTTTTGAATATATGGATCTTTCTACCACTGTCTACCTATATACACCTCAGGGTGCACCTGGTGCCCTCATGGAGGATGTCAGGTTTAAAGCAGGTATTTGAGATGAATAGGGTCTTTTATAATTAAATTATTATATATATAATCCTTTAGTAAGACAAAAAATCTTTTGGATCTCAAAAACCACATATGCTACCAACTCACTCTCCCCACTGACTGCAGAGTGGAATGTCTACTTACAAGTGGCTTGATAGAAGGCTTAAGTGTCATATGAAGTTTTAATGCACATATTGGAGATAATATTGAAGCTATAACATGTTAAAATTATCATAACATACATATTTATAAGGTTATATTTCTAGGTAAATTTAACAATCACCTTCTAAAGATCCAATGACTGTGTTTAGGGAATAAGCCCCAAACCATGCAAAATAGAGCACCTAGCGATTTTGGAGAGCTCTTATAATAATGACATGTTGAACTTGGATCAATCCTAAACAAATAAAATTTTAGTATCTATATATAACAATTAAAATCATGTTTTGGATGGTATATTACTAAGGGAGAATGGTTGTTGAGAACGTCAAACTTGCCCATTTATGCACTAAAGTCAGACAGCAAAATCTACAAGATTTGATTTTTGAGTGACTTTTGACATCCTAAAGAGAAAATAAAGCATAATCTCATGGTTTTAATATCCCTATTGATGAAATTTTATTCCAATGATCATTAATATTATTAAGATAAGGTTCATATGTAGTGTTTTAAGCCTCATGAACACCTACAGGTGTCCTTTCACAAAAAGTGTTCAACTACATCCAACCTAAGGTGCAAGTTTGAGAAGGTGTTCCTTTCTTGTGGACCTATAAAATTATGTGAAATTGTTTAAAATTATTAAAAATAATTATATTTTATTATGTTTATTTTTTATTAGATAAACACCTACAAATGTTGCCTCATTTAAAAATATGCACCTATAATCAACTCTAGTTGACTGTTGTAGATAGTGAATAAGAAAGTAGTGCTCTTAGTGTGGAAATGGAATGAAAATGAAGAAAATTGATCTAAATAATTATAAAATGTCCTTGGTAGGTATCAATAATTTATTATAAAATCATGATCAGGGTCTAACTATGCTAAACCACTTATAGGCATTCTTCTCAAATAGGAATATAGTCTGTAGTTTGAGATAGTCAAACTCAAGTGTATGCAATGAAGTGTTGGAAAGGTGTGAGATGATATTTTTTAAGTAAATAAATAATTATTTAATTAATTTAAATAATATATTACCATGTTATATCAAATAGATAAAGGATCCCATGATACAACACATAGTCCACATAAAAGAACCCTATGTAGTCTGCCTTTTCTAAGGATTTATCTTGGATATTTAAGGAGTTAGGAGGTCAAACGTCTTGATAAAAATATTAAATTTTGTTTACAGGGTGTCCATAAATTTTATAACCATCTCAAACACTTAAAATATTTTATTAAATATGGTAATTACCCTCTATTTTGTTTAAGACAGAGGGTACTTCCCTAGAGTCAAGATTGGTAGGTTTTGGAAAATGAGGACAAAAAAGTACATCAAGAGCTAAGTGAACCTTGTTAAAAAATGTGAGAGGTTATATAAAACCTATAAAAATATGAGTAACCAAGAATATAAGGATGAAACCTAACATGGAGTTCTAAACCCTCAAAGGTGCAAACATGTCTATTAGGCAAGATTTAAGCCTGGTACCCAAATAAGAAGTCATATTCAAATATAACATTAAGAGGGAATTATAATGGATTATATAATTATTTTTGAGTCATTTTATATGTTTATATAATCTTTTTATGTAGATAAACCATAAGGAGAGCCAATTCTAGCTTAAAACCAAATCAAACCTATAGGGAATGGAGAAATAAGCTTGATAGAAGTTTAGATGCTCACATATTCTTGGAGGTTGTGCATGGGGATATAAGTAGTTTTTGGAATTTTATTAAGGTATTTAACTATTTTATAATTGATTTTTTTATCAACTTCAATATCAAATCTATGTGAACAAACCTTAAGATCCTAAAAGAGGCATAAACCCTTAGAATGACTTGATGAAGGAAATAAGGATGGGAAGCTACTTTATTGGCATATTTTTTATAAAATTATGATTAGAGGTTTTACAATAATCATTAAAGATACCTACCATTAGAATTATCTATATGGAATTGTATATATGGAGTACAAAATAGGGTCATTTTGACTATTTTGTGCATTGTGCAGGTTATAAGAGGTTTCAAGAGATGAAATAAACTTTGGAAGGAAGCTTGAGACTTAAGATAAATTCCCATTTCAATTTAATGCCTTTAAAAATATCTTAATTTTTTTACCAACATCTCTCATCTTAGCCAATCAAAACTAGCATAGTGAACATGGTAGTTAGAAGGGTGGAAAGCTTCAAGGGGATGTGATTTTAATGTGTACTTGATACCTCTTTTAAGGTTACATTGATACCTTTAAGGCCATGGATGGTATTAAAACATGTATTTATCCAAATTTTAATTGTTTTCATGGGAAACTAAAGAAAATTTTGAAGCCAAGTGTGTAAGGTGTGTCAAAGAGGAATTTCTTTGACTACAAATAGTGGTTCCTCACTTTTAGAAGATTCTAGGTGATTAAGAATAAAATAAATACATGGAGAGGCATTTATGAAAGCCTTACCTCTCATTCTAATCATCAAACCTATCCCTAGTTATTTTTTGGGTGTTCAAGTAGGGCTAAATCATTAAGGTAGTTTTCTGAGCCAATAAAGAGAATTCCATGCCACTTTTCATGAGTTTCATGACTTAGAGATCCACTTGTCTCTTTTGACCTTTCATGGTATATTTCACACCCTCTTCCCATGTAAAATTAACTCATTATCTCAACATGACAATTTTCCTTGTGACCTTTGGACTTATTTCTTCTCCTTTCTCTCTAAAGTTATATAAGAATTAGCCATTTTAGCCTTTGTAAAACATGGTCCACTTGAGTATGGTGAAATCCTTCTCTACATACCATGGATTAATAAATACTAAAAATTTTGACCTCTTCTATCACTTCTCATAATGTGCTCACTTGGATGATTTATTTTTCTTAGTGATGCCTTGTTTTTTCCTTAACATTGTTGTTTCATTGTCTCAACTACTTGAAATTGGAAAGATTTTTCTTGTAGGTCATGTGAAGTGTTATATTGATTTGTAAAGGTTGAGTGAGTTATTCTATTCAAATAGTGACATCTTAGGTCTCTTGTCTATTCCTCCTAGCTTAAAAAATCATCACAACCTCATAATGAAATATTGATGTGAAAAGACACAGATTACAGAAGTATATGTTTGGTTAGTCCCTTTTTCTCATGTGTAACATGTAACTGGTTGGTAGTCATCAACTAATCTAGTGTATCATCTCCCTTAGGATAATTTACTTTCAATTTTTTCTTTCCATTTTCCCTCACAAATTTTAGGTGTAGTAGTGATTTACAAGTGGTACATCTAGGGAACTAGCCCTATCTAGAGATTTGCCTAGTTCTTAGGATACCCACAACCTAGATGTGTTTCAATTGTGCCACTTGGATGAGGAAAGCTAAGACATCTCCTCAAAGGGTGAAAATCATAGTGATAATATTTATGAAAATAAGTGATGGTGGTATATGAGCAACATATTCATGTTGGTATCATATCAAATTCATCCTATGATAGGCATGGTGCAAGTTTGTTTGATCCTCCCATGAATGTCCTGATAGTAATGTGTCAAATTCCTCCTATTCTAAGCATATTGAAAGGTTTTATGGCCCTTACTTGGACATCATAGTATTATCAATTGAAATCCTCCTACGTTGGGCATGGTCATAGGTTGTTCAACACTCCCATGACCATTGGTAAGAAGAAATAGATTTTATCATCCTCTTGTTAGTCCAATATTTTAGTAGGCCTTATTTTATTGTGAATTTTTTCCTACTATTTTTATATTTTTGAATGGATAGCTTCACTTGAATGATCATTTGAATGGTTATTTGATTTTTTTTTTGGACTGTGAGTCTCTTTGGGTAAGAACCAATAATAAGACTTCAGGTGTTGTATGGTAATGCCCATGTGTTAGGATACCTTTGATTAGATATCCACCCTTACCTTTACCAAGTTATATAAACATTTTTATAGATGCGAGTCTTGAGGTCACGGATGTCTAGAGAAAAAACTTGATGATGATAAAAGGTTGGGTGGCAATCCTTCCTTCTTATGCCTAATAGATGCTTATGAGCAGACATGGAATGTTGTTAAAGACTACCTAGTTATTATGTAGTTGATTAGCTGAGAGATGAACCTTACACTAATGTTAATAATATTAATGAAATTGAATATTATATAATATTATAGAAACTAGACTGCTTGTAATAGTCTTACAAAAGAAAGAGTTTGGATAATACTCCAATTATGGAATAAGACATCTATTTTCTATTTATTAAAACCTTAGTATCAAATTAAGATGTAAATATTTATGAATGCTTTATTTATAGGATCTTCAGAGGAGTCTTATATGTATAAAAAGTATTTATCCTTGAGGCATTTCCAAATAAATTGATAAATTAGTTTCCTTTCTTAAATCTTTGTCATGAGTGGCTAGTCTTTTTAACATAGTGCATCTCTTTATATCTAGACATGATAAATTTAATGGAATAAAATTTATCTAAAAATTAATGTGAATTATATAAATATCTATGAGATTATTATTTAGAATCATAAATTATCTTATTTGAATGAACTAAACATTGACGTTTTTTGGAGAATCATGCCAATCATGACTAAAGACTTATGTTGTCTTTGTGTTAATCATTTTTTGTAAAAAAGAGTCATAATTGTTTATGATTATTTGTATTGAGACCATTAAAAAGGACTTGTTAATTAGAGAAATATATTTTTCCTTGTGTATTTTCTAATAAAAAACCAAGTAATTTGATTATATCTATATTAATAGTTTATTTATTATGTGTATGTCTTTCCTTTTTAAATGGATATGGTTTATTCATTCAATCAAGTTTGGGAGAGGATGAGTTGAACGTATTTATTAAGATATGGATTATTATTTAGATTAATAACAGAGATAATTTTATTTGGGGAAAAAATGATGCCTTTTGAAAAGTCCCTTTGGTCTTAGTAGTTGAGTAAATTCATTGCTATAAACATTGCCTATAACAATACCAACTAATAAATGAAGTAGAATTTTATTAGAAGCCTATCTCTACTTTTATAATTCTATCAAGGCATGAAGTCTTTTGGTTTTGATGAGGTCTCCCTTTCTAAGGATTAATGATCTAAGAAGGTCTTACAGACCAAACCTTTGATGTTGAGTTTTTAATTGTTAGTAAAGCTCTTGTTGTTGTCTCAACTTTAATAGAATGAATTATGCATTGGGCATTACTAGTTGAATCATTCAGCTAAGCCTTTAAAATAGTCCTCATTATGAGTGGATTCATTTTTAACCATTGATTTTTTAGTGAAAATTCATGTCTCTCAAATGGTTTGTATGTTAGTCTAAACCAATGAGAATATTGATTTAGTATTTAAAGACTATTTACTTGGTCACCTTCTTGTTATATAATTTATGTGATGCATACTTATCTTAGTATAATATATTCTAAGGAATAAATACTCTTTTTAATTAAGTATCTAGTAGTAACCTATGTAAGCATTTATATTGCCCTAGTTGAGTCCTAACTCTCTAGTCATCTCTGGGTTTTATTTTGAATCAAGCCTTAGTCAATTTATGACTTTGGCTACACCTAGTTTTAATTTATCTCACCCACAATTATTTGGTGTTTCCTTGTGAAACTTTTTGACTCAACCTAGTGATGGTCTTTTGAAGAAGTGAAGACCTCATTTTGACCTTGTATTCAAAATTAATTAATGTAGGAATTAGTTAATTAATTTAACCTTGAGCCTTTAGTTGTTCTACCTTGCATAGTGATTTGCCTTAGCCATAATTTTCTTGGGATTCAATTCATAGCCTTTTGCCTTATCTTAATATTTACTTTGGTCTTTTGTTTTATTTTTCCTTAGTCAATTTCATGGATTTTGATGAGTGGTTTATAAAAAACCATGTGTCACCATCCTAGGACCTTTATCTTGATATGAGGTATGATAGATGATGGGATAGTGGAAGCATGAGATGTTTCCATGTGGAATCATCCTAATGACCTAACATCCTAGAGAGGACTATATAGGGAATAATTCCTCTGAGCCAATGGGCTAGTGGGATGTTTCCATGTGGCATCATCTTGATGACCTACAAACTTTGAGATGTTTGTAAAGATAATAATGGATATAGGAAAGAAGTCTAACAAAAATATACCAAGTGGTGGTGCCCAAAATCATGAAATCTCAAAGTTTTTAATACATTGGGGTTAATACCAAAATACTTCCATGTTCTATGTAGCCAAGGAGCTCAATGCTTGAATCTGGAGGCTACGAAGATTAAACCATAGGGGATAATGCCCAAATGCCTCTATAGTTCCACAATCATGAGGATTGTGTATTGATATTATTATGAAGTGTAGGATCTCAGAGGGATAGGCCATTAGAGATGGACCTAGGTTCCCATAATCATGACATGTGGTACATCCACATTCCTATTAGTTTAGGCTTGAGTAAACCTAAGGTGAACATGTGAAACATGAATACATCAATATCAATTGAGAATGATTTTGAAGGTAATCTCCACATCATTAGCATGATCATCTTTATGGTACAAGATCATGAAATAATTATGAATGTTGGCCAAATGAATTAGGACTATGGGCTTCTAAATTATTCACTTGCATTTGTTAAGCCTTAATGGCCATGTAGGATTCATATTTTCTTGTGTTTAACTAAATGGATTTAAGTAAATAAATATGTATTTTGGTGGTTTTTTCATTGTATATGTGTTTCTTTTCTATTATTTTTTATAAAAAAAATGGGCATGACATTTTGATATTAGAGTCTAGCTTACAACACTAGGAGCTCTGGGTATTTTAAATGGTTTTTGGATTTCTAAATTTTTACATTGGTTATGATGTCTTAAATTCTAGTATGTATAACAAAATGAGGATGCAAAAAACATCATGGTGACAATTATTTTGATTATAATGAGCCTCCCATTCAATCATTACTTAATTAAATTAGACCCCAAATCCTTTTAGCCATGCAACATATGTATGACATTTTATAGGAGAGACTACCACCACACCACTTGAGGTGAAGAAGCACTCTCTATAACATTCCAAGGATAAAAATAGATAAATTGAAAGAGAAAGGTATATGAATCCTCCCTATCACAATTTTGAGGGTGTTATAGGTGAATTTCATCATGATGATGAGTGGTGAGAGAGATGATACATATACCATCCTCTTAGACCTATGCTTAGAGATTTAGTGAAAGACTTCATCAAACTGCATCCTCCTACTTTTCATGGTATGTAGGAAGTATTTATCAAAAAACTTTGGTTGGAAAGCATGAAAGGATGTTTCAATTTTTATGATTGTGATTCCAATGGGAAGGTATGTTTGGTTACGCATCTTCTCAAAGATGTATCTAAGATGTGGTGGGAAGAAGAGGAGTATAATATCCACTTGACACTAGCTTTACTCACATGAGGATTATTTGAGGAGAGTTTTAGAGCACACTACCTATCCCATGGTTATGTTAGGAATAAATTTGATGACTCTCACAATATTTAATAAGGGACTAGCATAGTGTCCCAATGTGAGTGTTATTTTATAAATTTGATCAGGTATGTGCAAGGTTACATAGATGAGACAATCCAAGTGAACAAGTTCATTAGAGTCCTAAATTTGGTGTTGGATGGTGTAAAGTAAATTTTAACTCCTACATCCTTGGAAATAGTAGTTAAAAAGGCCTATTTACATAAGGAGTCATGAGGAAAGACCTTAGGATGCCTAAGAAAAAATTTAAGGCAATATGTCGTCACAACATTTCTTAAGGCTACAAGGTATACAAATTTCATCTATGGGAGGTTAGAAATAAATTCAATCCAACTTTAGGCCTCCTTAGTAATAGAAGTTTTAGAGTAACCATTTTGGGCATAGTCAAAATAGGAACTAGTTTGAAAAGGACCACTAGAGATGAAGTGAGGTTGGGCCTCAAAACCATTACGTGAACTTAATAGTTTGAGCATGCAAAAGCATTAGGGTAAACTACTTCTTTATAACTTAGAAAAATGAAATCCCCCTTAGGGTAAAACCAATGGAAAGGTGTTTGTTTTATGTGTATATCTCCTAATCATTTTTCATGAATTTCCCTCTTGTATTAGTAAATTTGAACATGCAAAATGCCCCAATGCCATATCAGATGGTGGGTAATGTGGGTTGAGGACATATAATTTATGTATTAGTGGAAAACCACGAAATGTATCAACACTAGAGACCACATGTGTGATATAAGGAATTCATATTTTATTTTATTTTTATTTAGAAGCTTATGACTCCTTTATTTCTCCTATTGTCGAGTACCATTGTAGGCTTATGGTTGTGAGTTAATTAAAAAGTTGGGAAGTAGAGTTGGCCTCTAGGGCCAAGTTGTTTATTATATATTTGGTGAATATTTGTGTATTAGGACTAGGTGTCTTCTCCACCAAAATGGATTTACATATTATTCCCTTTGTTACCTATGATGTTATCCTGCGTATAGATTGGCTTGTGACTCATAAATCCAAGTTGGATTATCATACCAAGGTTATTGAATGTGTAGATGATCTTAGGACTCCTTTGGCATTATCAAGAGTTCATGTAACAATACCATTGGGTTTTACTAGAATAGGGTAATTTTTTAAAAAGTAATCACAAAAATTTAACTAACATACTTCACAATAATGAAACTTGCCAATGTGATCTTTAACTAAATACATTATTTTAGTTAAGCTTTAAAAGGTCTATAGCTAATATATTTAGCTAATGGTTATCGTAATAATGATATATCAAAATAGGTATAATGTTGATTATATAAATAAAGAATACATTTATTTCATAGAAGTAGATTACAAATTTAGCCATGGCTGATACAACATTACAACCACTACTATAAATGTAAATATGAATATAGATTATAGTTTCAATAATAATATAATGATATAAATCTCCACATAGTTTGAGTCTCAATGAACATGAAGAATCCAAAAGTAATCTCAAGTGTAGTCTTTAATATAGTACTATTACAAGGAAGGAGAACATCATTTGAGTGTTTTTCCACACTAAACATAGACCATCGATCCCCCAAAATATCTCTTAATAAGGTATTGACCCTCCCTTATGAATGGGTAGATAATGATGGTGTGAGAATATAGAGTGACAAACTAGAACTCGTGTGTTATAAGATAACTAATACATGATGTATACCATTAATAAATTTATTCTAACATGATATCATATAAACATATAAACTATATCAAACACATGAATTGATAATGTTTAACTATAAACATTACTTTGGCCAAAGTTTTCATATAGTTATTGATATAAAGGATTAGTCAATTTCATACACACCACTCAATCAAATTACACCTCATCTTGCATTAATGGTGCTAATTAAGTGATTGGAATCTATCACATTTCTTATCTAGGGTCATTAATTCCATATTTGGTTATATATATAACAATATAATAAACCAATAGATTCATAAAGCATATTCCCTACTAGTAGCTTTAAAATGTGCTAAACCCAAAAATATCATACACATAAATTTAATTTGCCAAATGTAATGCAATGAATCTAAATCATCTAATTTATTACTGAATAATAAATAGATTTCATATACAATCCTCAATAGATTCATACCATCTAGGTAAGAAACATATTTAGACCTCAAGTTACCAAATAATAATATTTATCTTAAAATGTTATTTCATCCATCTAACATAACATTAATCAAAAACTTATTTATTTATTCCATAATTCACAAATATAATAATAATCTAATAATATAAGAAAATAATATGATATGTATTTTTTATTTTAGATACCTTATATTTA
>JARHVA010001445.1:430000-517500 GCA_037957365.1 Torreya grandis
ATTTAGACTCAAGGTTTCAAGGTTATAAATTTGGTTCTATGGATAGTTGAGCATTCCATAGGTCCAAAATTTTAGCGTTATAAATAATTTCAATAAAATAAAACTAGATAAAAATCTTGAACATATTTATTAGAATTCACCAAACCTCATTAGACACATATATGAAAATATAATATGAAACTAACTTGGTATGACATCTTAATAGATACTTATGCAATCCTTTTCCCAAAATTTATCCAAGCTTCTTCTACTCCTTTCCTCTACCATCAAGCCATGTCCACATAAGCTTCTTTTACTTCCATTTTATCAATTTGTATGTTAATTATATGCCACATAACCATGTATTTTTTTCCATGATTACTAACTCAAAATGCACTTACATAGAACTAGGTGTTATATCCATGCAAAACTAAATATAACTATTCATTTCACAATCTAGTATGTTTAACACTAAGTTAATTCTAACAATATACCCTAATCTCTTAAACATTCCTAATTAACAATAAAATAATAACAATCCCTTTAACATTTATTCATGCTAGATTAACTTCAAAAAACACTTTAAATATTTTGATTATTACCAAAGCAATTGACTTTCACAAGTCATCAAACATTATAAACATAAATTAAACACAATGATGTTACCAATAATAATGTTATTACTGGCATTAAATTATCATATGTTATTACTAATGCCTTTGAATTCTACAAATTCATTAAAACTTCACACTTTTTATAATAATGCTAATAATTATTAAGCACAAAGACCTAATGAATAATCATTAGTCAGAACATAATCATTTTTAGCATAATCATTATTTAACAATATAATTGACTTCTATGAAAGTCATTCTAGCATTATTTTTAATAACTAAAATAACCTTCTAAGAATGATAATCACCTAAATACACAAATCAAGAAAAGTAATATAATCCCATCTACTACTATAGAAATGCATGCCAAACAAAAAACTATCATGCCACACATATTTATATACAAAGACACTCATGATTAATGTTAAAACATTAACATATTCAGTCATTTGACATATCAATAACATCATAGAGTCAATCTATGTATGACTACCATAAATTCAATAAAAAAACTAGCTTAGTGTAAGCATAAAACAAAAATATAGATCATAGTAGAAAACATATAATCAATCAGTCAAATTTAGATAACACATTAGTAATTATAAATATATCTAAAATAAACACTAAACAAAACATATTAATCTACTTGTGGTGTGTGTGTGTGTTTCTAGTCTTTCCCTATATCATTCCCTAATGTCTCTATCTATGCCATCCTCTTTGATGATGTCATCCCTACATCACACTCTATAGAATGGATGTATCTTAAATCCACCTCATAATAATGAAGTTAGTTATCCTAAAACATATATAATCCATAATATATTGTTGTAATAACTAACAAACATGATCATCATGTATAAAAGATAAAATTATAATTAACTACATAACTAATCAATCATGTAAATTAAGCAAAACATAACTACCCATAATCAGCATATGATAGTAATTAGTCAAATAACAACCATAAAAATCCATGAATTAATCGGTTATTAATATTAGATAAAAAATTAGGATGTGACAGTTAAGAGACCTATTTCCCTTTGCATGATCACTATGATACAACTCAAGAAGAGTATAAGAATGGGTTTTAAATTATTTACTATCATGGTAAGTGATAGGTTAGATGAGTCAAAGCAGGATTATATGGATGAAAAACCTATGTTGTGGGAATTTTTTGATGTGTTTTTAGATATATTACTTGGTATGCCTCCTCTATGGGAGATTGATTTTTAGATTAATTTAGTACTAGGGGATGACCCATATCAAATGAATATACCATAACTAAGTGAACTCAAGATGTAGCTTGAGAAATTTTTATAGAAAGGCCTAATTTATCCTAGTGTGTCCCTATGGGTAGCATCAATGATTTTTTGAAGAAGGATGGATCCATCTAACTACTCATTGAGTATCACTAATTGAATAAGGTAATGATTAATAATTGATATCCCCTACCTAGGATTAATGACTTGTTTGATATAATGTGTGGAGAAAAGGTGTTATAAAAAATATATTTTAAATATAGATACCATTATTTATGTATTGTAGAGCTTGATATTCATAAGATTATGTTTCAGAGATGGTATGGGCATTATGAATTTATAATTATACCATTTAGGTAGACTAAATATCCAATAGTATTCATGTGTCTAATGAATGGAGTGTTTTAATCATGTTTGGATGGATTTTAGTTGGTGTTTCTTGATTACATTCTAGTTGGTGTATCGTGTTAAATTTTATTATAATAATAGCCATCATATTTCAATCAAGATGGTACCTTTCCAATCTTTGTATGGTCAATCCTATAGAATCCCAATAAGTTGGGACCAAATTGAGAATAGATTTATGATTGGCCCTTCCATGTTAGATAACATGGAGTGTTAAGTAGTTAAGATATGATAACACATAGTTACTATTAAGGATCAATGTAATAAATATGTTGATGTGATAATAGTTTATAGACATTTTAATGTTGGTGATAAAGTTTTCTTGAGGTTGAGACCCAAAAAGAGCCTTATTCATAATGGAAAAGGGTTAAAATTAGCATTTTGTTTTATTGGTCCATTTGAGGTATTAGAGGCCATTCGCCCAATAGCTTATAAACTAGCCTTTCCACCTAGCCTATCTTGTGTTCATGATGTATTTCATGTCTCTATTTTATGTTAGTATGTTTTTGACATTACTAATGTATTGGATTGGATGGACTTGCAGGTAAAGACAAATAGGGCTATGATTTTTGAGCCCATTAAGATATTAGAAAGTAGGATGTTATCACTTATAGGCAAAGACCTAGATTAGGTCAAGGTCTAATGGGATAAATATGATGAAATCATAACTACTTTAGAAGAGGCTACATCTTTGAGGGACATATTTTCACTTGGATTAATTTGTTGAGTAAATTTGACTTTTAGGTTAAATCTACAAACACATAAGTAAAAATTTGACTTTTAAGTGTTTTATGGGTCTAATACATATGTCACAAGGTGTTTTATAGGCTAATTTATGTTATTTAATGTTATACTAGCCTTGGTCCGTAGTCATTTTAGTCCTTGTAGTCATTTTAAGGTAAAAAAAGGAGAATTTAATGAGTTATATAGATTTATTGGGAATTTTTTAAGTTTTAAAATATGATGTCATATCCCATGTGTCCCAATAGGTCTTAATCTACTGACATAACTGAAAGGTGGCAGGTTCCTCAAAAGAAAGGGTAGTTTTCTTGTGGAAAAATGTGAGTTTGGTACATATACAAATCATGGGGATGTGTACCACATGGGATAAAGTTTTAATATGACTCTTCATAATCCTCAAATCCATATAAGTGTTTTAAATTATCTAGAAGTGCCATTTTTGGCCCAAAATTGTTCTACTCTTTTTTCACCCTTCTTGTCAAGCAAAACCAGTCTTCAATTTGTACTTGGTATGGCTAGCAAAAGAAGTTTCAGAACAAACACCTTGGGGAAATTATATTAAATTTAGATACTTTAATTTACATATAAATATTTTGAATAATGGTGTCCATATATTCATGAACCATCCTCATGAAGTTGACTATACTTTTCTACTTGTTATTTCATGCACCTTATAGGTTTTGATCTATTTTAGGTAGGTCCATACAAAATAATTGATGAAATTGATTATATATGATGTTTTATTCCCTATTAGATTAATTACATTCTTATTTTTAAGTTTCAAGTTGATTTGATGATAAAATCATCTTAGGTTTGTAGATTGGTCTCACATGGGATGACAAATAGGTTTTCACCAGTTTTTAGATTTTTATGCTTGCTCATGGTTTAAAAGAGTTTATAAAATTTCATCACCATTTATTCAATGTCTCCTTATCCCAAATTTATTTCAATCTCATTATCTAAGTCAAATTTTCCATGAAGGTACAGTCATATGCAACTTACCAATTAGGCAGCCATTAGTGAATAGGTACAGGTGTTTACAAGAAAGAGTCCACATAGAAACTAAGTTATTAAATCTTGTTTCAGGTGATTATTTATGTGGAGAATTTATTTTAAATAATATAAATAAGTTTACAACCCATGTAAATCCAAATTTTATGCCCATCATACAAATCCTACTCACAATTTGCCTACTACAACTCATCTTCATATATAGAAGTTTCCTTACTAATGTCATACTGAGAAAGAGGATTTGATAGTTTTGCCAATCCCCCATAATGAAAATAAGTGAATTTTAACACTTTGTGAGAGTATATAATTTTTTTAAAAACATAAGTGTCTTGCATATTGTCCATGTTTATTTCACTACATGTATGCATCATATTGTCCACATATACGTGGGATTATAGAGATATAAAGGTGTCTTTATAAAGAAATAAGAATATGGTAAACCCCCCTTAAGGTATTATCATAATTAAAATACCATGATAGACTTATTTGGGAAGATATATTGGTAGATATATTAGGAGGTCATGATAAAATATGACTAAATTCAAGGCTTCAATCCTAAAAAATACAAAACAGAGGCCTGGGGCATTGTGTTGAAGATCACATAACAGGGATGCTAAAGGTTTTGGTGCATAAAATGAAATTTACTAGTATACCCACATATTATAATAACCCTAAAGGGTTTTTAGAACAAATTAACAAGGGAATAAATTTTTGGGGAGACCTAAAGATGCCCCTAGAACCACTAAATCTCAATAGTTGTCTAGAGGTTTTGAGGATACAAAGTGGCCTTAACATTCAAGGAGTTAATAAGGCATGATATCATGATTTTAATCAATTTATGAAGTGAAAATCACACCATGATCATATATATATAATTAATAAAATATTTATATGTTGTGTTTTGAACCCCCATACATACCTATAGGGGTCTTTTTAGCAAGGAATGTGCACCTACAACTAATAGAAGGTCCAATTTTGAAAAGTTGCTTCTCTTTTGAAACATATGAGTGTTAAGAATGTTTAATAGTTTGGAAATTATGGGGAGTTTATTCAAAGTTTTATGTTTCTTAAGAGGTAAATTATGACCTTATAATCTCATTTATACCTATAATGTGTACTTACATCTAGCTGTAGGTGACTGTAGGGCTACCATGAGCAACATGCTTAATAACCTCAGTGGTAAAAATTAACCCAATCATAAAAGGGTAAATTAAAGTTATAATATGGTTTAAATAGTTTATTTTATAGTTTTTTATTTTTTCAATTCCTAACTCTTGTAATTAACCCCAAGTAGCACCTCTCCAAAGCAAAGACATAGTTAGTTGTGACAGTAGGCCGACAGTGAACTAATCTTGGTATCTTAGAGATTTTCCAGCCCATTAAAGATAATAATAAGTATGATCAGATGTTAGGTGAATATTAGGATTAATTTAAATTCTTGAAACACCAATAAAAATCTAATTTAGATCTAAGATGCACCTAAAGGAGTATAGTCAGGTAGGGACACACAGTCATGACAAAACTCAGTTTTGAGAAGTTCAATGTATGGATGGTTGTATGGAATATTTGAGTGGTAAGAGAGAATTATATAAATTACATAATGATTAAAATGGTCTCATATAAACTTCATGACAATCATATATCAAAGGAATGATCTCAAAATAGAAGGCACAACTCACTCTTAGAATCCTACACAATTTTCCTTCTCTAGGAATTTGTTTGGTTTTTTGAAGAGTTAGTAAGTCACATGATATAAATAAGAGATAATTTTTTTTATATTAAATCTATATGTATTGGAGATGCCTCTAAAATATCCATATTTTTTTTATGAAATAGGGGAGTGCCCTATCTTTTATCTTAGATAGAGGGCTCCCTTATGAGCAAAACTAGCAGAGTTTGAGGAATAAGGTATAAATATGAAGCTAGGAGCCATATAAAATTTTAAATAGGGTGTATAAACTTGAATTATATCCAAAAAAACATTATAAACCAAGCACATATGGAGGAATGCTATCAAAATGTTCCAATCTCTTGAGATTGCAGGTAGGTTTATTAGGCCTTGAAGAGGCCTAGTGCCAAATGGTAGGCCATTATTACTTCCAGATCTTAATGATCCTTATGACTAATTAGAGCATGATTATGGGATGATATAAGAGGTTTTTTGGCTATTGGTATTATTATGAGCCACCAAAAAGTCATTTTGTGCTTTGAGGCAACTCAGACATGTTGGGCAATGTTCAAGTCTAATGGCCAAATGAGATGTCATTTGCACTTCTAACATGAGATATGCTTTCTAGCCTATTGGATAATGTTCCTAGGGTAGGATTAGATACATTAAAATCTAAAAATTGTAGAGAAAGAATCAAAAGAGTCAAGTTTGTCTTTAAACCAATGTTAGGCTTGTGCAAATGGAAGCAAGAGCTCGATAGGACAAGTTTTAATGCTCATACTTATTTTGATGTTATTCATGGGAAAATGAGAACTTAAATTATGTTTATTTAGGTCTTAAGATATTATTTTGGGGATTTTTTTTTACAATTTGGATGTCCCATATTTATGAATGAATATTAGGAGTGGAAACAAGCTAAAACCCTTGCAAACCCTTACTAGTGACTAATTTGGAGAAATGGAGTTTGAAAGATACGTTGATGGAATATTTTGACTATTATGATGATTATACATTCCAAAGGACTTGCTTAATTTACTTCTCGTGATTTTTGGTTGTATGGACATGTATGAACAAGGTATAAATAAGATATTTTATGTGTTTTATAGGATACAAGAGGTTTTTGAAGATGAAATAAAGTTTTGAGGGAATATTATACTTTTAATAACTCCATATTTTAATTAAATTCAAATAAAAAACACTTAACATTCTAAACTAGAGCTCTCGTGTTAGCTAGTCAAAACTGACATAGTGGACAAGCTAGTGAGAAGGGTGGAAAATTTTAAGTGGGGTGATTTTAAGGTGTCCCTGATGATTATAAGGACATGTAGGGTATTTAAAATTGTCATACACTCCCTCTCATGTATTTTTATGAGAAAATAAATCCAAATTTGAGGACATGTATGTAGGGTGCATGAAGAAGGAGTTTTTTGGACTATAGATGAGATGGGTCACTTCGAGGTGATTCCAGATGACCAAGACTAAAATAAATGAATAGATAGGAATTATTTAGACCCTTATCCTTCTTTAAAATTATAATAACTATCCATAATAAGTTTTAGGATGTTCAAATAGGGCTAATCATGAAGGCAATTTTTTTGATCTAATTAAGGGAATTTCATGCCACTTTACAAGAGTTTGATGACTTGTATAGACACTTGGGCTTCTTTTAGTTGCATGTTTAATCCCATATCCTATTATCATTCATGATTAATTTATTTTATTATCTTTACAAGTGTCCTTATGACCCTTGGACTTATCTATTCTCTTTTCTCTCTCAAGTTCTATAAGAACTAGCCATTTTGGCCATTGTAACTTATGCTCCTCCTGAGTATGGTAAATCCCTAATCATTTTCATACCATTTTATTAGTAAAAATAATGTTTTTTACCTCTTACATTAATATTCATAGTTTTTTCAATTCGATGATGAATCTTGCTTAGTGAAAACTATGGATTCCTTATCATGTTGTTTCATTCTTTCACCTATTTGCAACCTCTTCTTACAAGGCATGTGAATATTCTAGGAGATGTATAGATTTTATTGAGATATTATATTAAATATTACCATTCAAGGCCTCTTTTATAGTTTTCCTAGCCTAAGGTATTCATCCATGACCTCATAATGTAACATTGATGTGAGAAGACATAGATTGGAGAAGTATATGTTCAATTTGTCCCTTGATTTCATGTGTATCATGTAGCTAGTTGAAAGTCATCATCTTATTTTTTGTATCACCCCATTAGGATATTTTTATTTCAGTTATAACTCTCTCTTTTCATCCCCCAAAGTTAGGTGTATTTGCAATCTAAAGTGGCATATCAAGGAAACTAGCCCTATCTGGAGATTCACCTCATCCTTAGGCTACCCACAAGCCTAGAGGTGTTTCCATTATTCCACTTCAATGAGGAGAGCTTAGGAATATCCTATAAGGGTTAAAATCCAAGTTACAATATTTTTTGACATGCTTGATGTGATTTTTGATCCAAGAAGTTGAGAAATTTGTGGTATTGTCTCTCAATAATCAACGTTTGGAGACATCTATCAAAGCATCAATGGTGACTCTAAAGATATATCAGTTGGTCAAATAGCCTATTTTATCCTTTGAATATTATTGGTAACATATTTATTTATGTTCTTTATTTTAATGAGGGTTCATGTCTAATTTTGGTGTTGAGATTTGTCTTACACAAGTTGGTGAGACATTAGAAGCTTGTGCCATTCCCTATCAATAAGACCAAGTTCTTAATCATACCTATCATGAATTTTACTAGACCTAATATGGTTATTGTCATCCCTAATATGATTATTTTCAACATTATCATGAATTTTATAAATCCTATATCCATGCTCTTCAATTTCTTGCTCCTCCTAGTCAACCTAGTCACTTCTCAAGTTAATCCATTTCCACCTTCAAGAAAACTCTTTTAGGATGTGAGAGGTACATCTTGGAGCTTAATAATCTAAGAGGATGTGGTTAAGAATTTCCTAGTCATCTTTTTCATAAGTTTATAGTTTCATTATATTTGGTCAAAAGAGAGTGGGTACCTATTGAGAGAGCTAATTGGAAAAAGCTCAAGGTGAGATGCTTGATGTGAGTGGCCTAGTTTCTTCCTTAGAGGATAGGCTAAGAGTTCATGAAAGGCAACCTCACCAAATCTATCAACATTCATATTTACTTCAAAAAGTTTCCTATAATCCATATTTTATCCATACTCATTATCCCAATCAAGGATATCAAAGTCATCCTTTTCCCAGTTAGTTGGAAGATAGAGTTGAAAAGAGAAACCTTGTTTTTTAATCTAATCTTGATAGGTAGATTGAGTTGGCTAATATGCATATGAATTAGTCCATGTTAGCAGTAAAAGAAGTGGAATTAAATCCCTAATTTACATATCACATTAAATTACCACAACCTCAAAAAAAAGCTTCTAATCCTAACATTCTAAGCTGGAATAAGATAGTGGAGTCATGGGGAAAGAAAGAAGATATAAGTCTTGATAAGGACTGTGAAGTGGAGAATGAAGTTGATCCTTCGTAAGTCCCTTCCACCCTTCCCTAATAAAATTATTATGTCTTATATCAGTAATATTATACTCCTTTTCCTCATGATTATTCCTATGAACTCCAAGAAACACTTTTCTAAGAGAACCTAGCTAAGCAAATTGAAGAGTTAGAGTCAAAGATGAGATTGTTGAGTCAAGGTGTGATGGAAGGTTTAGATCCAAAATAAGATAATATTCCTAAAAACACCCAATATAACCTCCCTAAATAGAATGGTAAATTTTAATCATATGTGAATGAATATATTTTCAAGTGGAAGGAAGATAATCAAGTTTCTATAGCCCAAGGTCTTCCTCTTCCTCCTTAAGAGCTTCCAAAATAATCCCCTGCATTCCATTCCCAATCTGATTTTGAGTTATATGTACCACCTATGCCAACTAGTTAATATTGTCCTCACCCTATAACCCTTTGTATTGATGTACTTGTGGTATTATAATCTAAAGAGGATTAGTTGGTTGACAAAAAATTAGAACTCTTGCTTGAAGAAAGCCTAGTTCCTTGACAGCCTTATTAGACTAAGTCACATAACTTCATAATGCCTAGTCTTGGAATCACAAAGAAGGAGAAATAAATGGATGACCTTTCATCCATTGACAACCAAATTCCTATTTTATATGTTGATATTCAACTTGAAATCCATTAATATGTCCTAAATGATGAAAAAGAGGTGGTCTCTTGTGTTGAATCTTTAGATTGGGTGGATGAGGAAGAATGTCTTCATTTTACCAAAGAGGAAGAAATGATCATTAGCTCTTCCATAAATTTTCAAGATACCATGGATGGGAAAGGAAAAGATCATAATCAGACTTGGGATGATTTATTTATTGTCATTGGATCAATATATACTCCTCTTTAAAGAGGCTATGAGCTAATCATAAATGGAGAAAGCAACTTTGGCACTCAAGTAAGTATGCAAAGGAAAAGAAACATTCAAAATATGTATTTTCAATAAGTACATTTCATGATGACATGTTTGAAGTTATCAAGATGGGATATCATCCTCTCAACTAGTTGGGAGAAACACATCAGCTCTTAAAGGATGAAAAAAGCTCTTATTGGCCTCAATCTTCTAAGGAACATGAACTACTCCTCTTGAAGCCATGCCTACTAAGGATATGTAAATTTACCATGAAATGAAGTGTGGGTAGCATTATTAAGTATGTGAACATGTTTAAGAGGAATATATACATTAGATACCTATTTTGAAGATGATCTACTTGAGATCAGGTCAAGTGAAGTGCTAAGGAATAGGTTTGATCTATAAAGCATCCAATTCAAGGAGAAACATGCTTGGCACTATGATTCATCCCATCATTAAGATGATTAAAAAAAAATCCTTTTGCTCCTAGAAAGGAGGAGGTATGCTTAGTTCTTAGTTGTGCATAATAGTTGGTTTTCTAATTCCCCTAAGTGCCTTGAACACATGTGTATGTGTTTGTCCTTTGTCTTGGGTGGTTGAGATAATTGGTGGTCTTATCTTGATAAAATATTTTTTGTTAATGTTAAAACATTTTATTATTGTGTCTTAGACTTCAAATGAATCCCTAAGCCCAATGGACTGATAAGGCTACTGGTCTAGTTAGTATAGAAGGCATACTACCCCTATGAGTCACCAATTTGTTAACCAAATTTGACTTTTAGGTCAAATTGGGACACCCCTAGGTAAATAATTATCTTTTATGTATTTTATGGGTCTAATACATATATTAGAAGGTGTTTTATAGGCTAATTTATGTCATTTAATGTTATACTAGCCTTGGTACTTAGTCATTTTAATCCCTTTAGTCATTTCAAGGTCAAAAAAGGACATTTAATGAGTTGTATAGATTTATTGGGAAGTGTGAAAGTTATAAAATATTGTCACGTCCAATGTGTCCCAAGAGGTTTTAATCAATTAAATTAACTTAAAGGTGGTAGGTTCTTTAGAAGGAAGAGAATTTTTCTTAAAGAAAAAGGTGATTTTGGAACTTGTACAGCTCATGGGGAAGTGTTCCACATGGGAAAAGGTTTAAATATGACTCTTAAGATTATTTAAATTCTTATAATTTCTTGAAATGCTCTGAAAGTGCCATTTTCAGCCCAAAACCATTATACTCCTTTTTCACCCTTCTTGGCAAGTAAAAGAAGTCATCAATGACCAATAGATGAGGTTTTAGACTAAACACCTTGGGGAGGTTTTAGTACACTTAGATAAATTCATTTAAATATAAATATTTTGAATAATGGTCTCATATGCTTCATGAAACATCCTTGTAAAGTTGATTGTATGTTTTTGCTTAATGTTTCATGCACCCTATAGGTTTTAATCCATTTTGGGCATGTCCATAAGAACCAGTTGGTAATGTTTATTATAGAGGATTTTTTTATAAATTTTAAGAAGATATCCATTCTTATTTTAAATTTTTAAGTTTATTTGACGAGAAAATCATCTTAGGATTGTATATTGGTCTCATATGGTATGGCAGATAGATTTCCATCATTTTCTAATTATCATGCTTGATCATGGTTTTAGAGAGTGTATATAAGTTAACAACCATGAATTAAATGTCATATTGGCTAAAAATTTCTTTCAATCTCATTCTCAAAGGCAAATTCTCCATGAAGGTATAGTCACATGCAACTTACTAGCTATGTAGCCATTAATGAATAGGTACAGGTGTTTACAATAAAGAGTCCACATTGAAAAGAAGTTATTGAAGTTTTTTAGGTGTTTATTGATGTCTATAATGTACTTAGGATAATATACATAGGATTAAAACCCATGAAAATCCAAATGATATGCCCATCATACAAATCCTGCTCATAATCTACTTACTATAACTCATCCTCATATACAAAAGTTTCCTTATTGATGTCATACTGAGGAGGATTTGATAGTTTTGACAATATCTAATAGTGAAAATAAGTACATTTGAACAGCTGGTGATGGTATATAAAGTGCTCACAAACATATGTGTCTTTCATATTATCCATGCTTCTTTCACTGCTTGTATGCATCATATTGTCCACCTATAGGTGGGATTAAAGAGATATAAAAGTTTTTGCATAAAGAAATAAGAACATGATAAACCATCCTTAAGGTCTTATCATAATGAAAATACCATGCCAGTCTTATTTAGGAAGATAGATTGGTAGTTAGAATAGGAGCTCATTATAAAAGATAATGACTATGAATTCAAGGCTTCAATCCTTAAAAATGCAAAATAGAGAACTAGGGCATTGTGTTGAAGATCATATATCAGTGATGCTAAAGGTTTTGGTGCATCAAATGAACTTGAATAGTATTCCCATGTACGAAAATGACCATATAGTGTTTGGAGGTAAAACGGCCAAGGGAAGACATTTGTGGGGAGACCTAAAGATGCCCTTAGAACCACTAAATCTAAATAGTTGTATCTATAGGTCTTGATGATACAAAGTGGCCTTGACATTGAAAGAGATAATAACGCATGTTCTCATGATTTTAATGGCATTATGAATTAAAAATCACACCATGATCATATTGATCATTATTAAAAATTTGATAGGCTATGTTTTTAACCCCCACACATAGCTATAGGGGCCCTTATAGTAAGGAATGCACATCTACAACAAATATAAAGTCCAAGTTTTAAAAGTTGATTCTCTCTTGTAGCATATGAGTGTTAGGCATGATTAGAAGTTTTTAAATTATGGAGAGATTATTCAAAGTTTAAAGTGTCTTAAGAGGCAAATGATGACCTTATAAGCTCTTTTATACATACAGTGTGCACCTACAACTAGATGTAAGTGGTAGTAGGGCTACCATGAGCAATGGACTTGATAACCTTAGTGGCAAACATTACTCCAAGCATGAAAGGAAAAAATATAATTGGAATAGGGTTTAAATATTTTATTGAAGGTATTTATTATTTTTTTAAATTCCTAACTCATGTAAGTAACCCCAAGGTACAACCTCTCAAAATCAAAGACATAGTCAGTTGTGATAACAGGTAGACAATGAACTAATCTTCGTATCTTAGTGATGTTCTAGCCTATTCAAGGTAAACCTAAGTATGATAATATTTTAGGTGAATATAAATATTTATTTAAAGTCTTGAAACACTATGAAAAATCTCATTTGAAGCTAAGATGCACCTATAGGAATACATTCAGGTAGGGACACACAGTCATGACAAAATTCAATTTTTAGAATTTCTATGTATGGATGGGTATATAGAAGATTGAAAGAGTAAGATAGAATTATATAAATTACCTCATGATAAAAATGGTCTCATATAACCTTCATGACAAGTATATATCAAATAAAGGAGTTAAAAATAGAAGGCATAGTTCACTCTTAAAATCCTACAAAGTTTTCCTTCTCTAGGAATCTGTTTGGTTTTTTGAAGAGTTAGTAGGTCATATGATCTTAAAAAATATCTCATTATTTTTATAGTACATATAAATTTATTATATATTCCTCTCAAATATCCATATTTTTCTATGGAAATAGGGGAGTGCCCTTTTTTTTCTCTCAGATAGAGGGCACTCCCTTATGAGCAAAGCTAATAGAGTTTGAGGAATACGGTATAAATATGAAGCCAAGAGCAATATAAAATTTCCAAAAGGGTGTAAAAAGTTCTATAATATCCAAAAAAACATTATAAACTAATCACAATGGAGGAATGTTATCATAATGGTCTAATCTCTTAAACTTATAGGTAGGTCTTTTAGGCCTTGAAGAGGCCTAGTGCCATATGGTAGGCCTTTTTTAATTATAGATCTTATTTATCATTTTAAAGTATTTTATATTTCTTTTGAAATGAAATAAAAGTTTATTGATCTATTGGTATGTAGAAGGACCATCAAAAATTCATTTTGTGCTTTGAGGCAACTCAGACCTATTGGGCAAGGTTTAAGTCTAGTGCCCAAATTAGATGTTATTTGTACTTATAACATGAGATATGCTTCATAGACTATTGGATCATGTTACTAGGGTGGAATTAGGTATTTTAAAACCTTAAAATTATATAGAAATCATTAGGAGATTCAATTCATCTTGAAACTAATGTTAGGCCTATGTGAATGGAAAGAAGAGCTCAATAGGGAAAGTTTGAATGCTCATACCTCTTTTGATGTTATGCACGGGAATCCGATAAGTTTATGGATGTTGATGTAGGTCTTGAAATATTATTTTTTAAAATTTATTTTCAAGTTGGACATCCCATATTTATGAATAAAACTTAAGAGTGGAAATAAGCTAAAACCCTTGCAAACCCTTACCAGTGACGAGTTTGGAGAAATGTAGATCAATAGCTAATCTGAAGGAGTATTTTTACTACGATGATGATTTTACAGTTCAAAGTACTCCCTAAATCTAATTCTTATGCTTTTTTTCTATATGGACCTGTATGGATAGAGTGAAAATAGTATATTTTTTACCATTTATTGTGTTTTATAAGTTAAAAGAGGTTTATGAAGATGAAATAAAGTTTTTATGGAATCTTATGACTTGTAATAACTCCCTATGGTCATTTAATTCAAGAAAATACTCCTAAGTGTCCAAACTAGAGCTCTCATCTTAGCCAGTCGAAATTGACATAGTGGA
This sequence comes from Torreya grandis, assembly GCA_037957365.1. Taxonomy (NCBI): domain Eukaryota; kingdom Viridiplantae; phylum Streptophyta; class Pinopsida; order Cupressales; family Taxaceae; genus Torreya; species Torreya grandis. The sequence continues at coordinate 444,808 of JARHVA010001445.1, forward strand.
CAAGCTAGTGAGAAGGGTGGAAAATTTTAAGTGGGGTGAGTTAAAGATGTCCCTGATGATTATAAAAATATGGGAGGTCTTTAAACTTATCATCCACTCCCTACCATGTATTTTCATGAGAAATTGAAGCCAAATTTGAGGATAAGTGTGTAGGGTGCATGAAGGTGTTTTTTGGACTGTAGATGATGATGGCTCATTTCTAAGTGATTCCAAATGACCAAGACTAAAACCAATGCATGTAGATGCATGATTGATACCATTAACATTTTTTAAATCATCATAACTATCCCTAATCAGTCTTTGGATGTTAAAAAAGGGGCTACTAATTAAGACATTTTTTCTAAGCTAGTTAAGGGAATTTCATGCTACTTTGCAAGAGTTTGATGACTTGTATGGACACTTGGGCTTCCTAACCTTGCATGGTTAATCCTAGATCCTCTTCTCATGCATGCTTAACTAGTTATCTTATCTTTACAAGTGTCTTTGTGACACTTGGACTTCTCTCTTCTCCTCTCTCTCTCAACTTCTATAATAAATAGCCATTTTTTCCATTGTAACTTATGCTCCTCCTAATTATGGTGAAGCCCTACTCATTTTCATACCATTTGATCAATAAGACAAATTATTTTTACCTATTCCATGAATTTTCATATTTTTTTCAATTGGATGATGAATCTTGCTTAGTGAAAACTATGGATTCCTTAACATGTTTCATTCTTTCACTTCTTTGTAGCCTCTTCTTGTAAGGCATGTGAAGTGTTATAGGAGATGTATATATTTGAGTGATATAGTATATTCACTAGTGAAATTAAATTCCTCTTGTTTATTCCTCTTATCCTAAGGCATTAATTAATAACCTCATAATGTAATATTGATGTGAGAAGACATAGATTGGAGAAGTATATGTTTAGTTTGTCCCTTGATTTCATGTGTAACATGTAGCTAGTTGGAAGTCATCATATTATTTGGTGTATCACCCCACTTAGTATAGTTTTATTTTATTTATCTCTATCCCTTCTCACCCCAAAAATTTATGTGTAGTTTCAATCTAAAGTGGTACATCAAGGGAGCTAGTCCTATCTTGAAATTCACCTCATCCTTAGGCTACCCAAAAGCCTACAAGTGTTTCCATTGTATCACTTAGATGAAGAGAGATTATTCATCTCCTCAAATGGTTCAAATCCAAGTTAAATAGTTTCATTATCCTCACCTCTTTTAGTGACTTCTAAGTATAATTTTTCATAAGGGGAGGGGTATATAAGGCCCCATTTTTCATAATGTTGATCTTTGATAAATATGACTATTGAAGTATGACTTATATGTTTTGATTATTGAATTATGTTATTAGGTCATGTATAGTTGAGGCATGCAAGGATTTATGAAGGTTTTTAATGTTTTTGGAATAAAGAGAAACACTTGTTATCAATCATGTTTTGGATTTATTAATTATGAAAGTATGATGCTTACATTTCATTTATGTAATGTTGTTATATGAAATTTGATTGTCTATGAGATATATTGACTTAAATAATGTTGAATCATTGATCACAATATTTTGATTTATAAATTTAACACATATAAGGTGATGAAAACCTAACTATGTGAATGCTTGTATTCATTAGCACATTAGTTGCCCGTAATTGATTGAGTGCCATGTTTGATTAAATTTTGTAGCTTCAGCTATTAGGTTAGAGGAATTTGATGTGTGAATCAAGTGTAAATGAATAGGAAAAGGGCCAATGAATTAAATATAATATTCCAATCATGGTTATATCACTAAAACATATTTAACCCTTCTTAAATCCATGTTAAGTAATTAGTTTCATAGTTTACCACCTAGTAGACATAGTGTTTGATTAGGTTGCTGGCCTTTAATTCTGGTTAGTTAAGCTTGTTGTTGTCTAACCTAAATATCTTGTAGCCAACATCTATAATGTCTAGTGGATAATTGGAATATCTTCCATTAATTTCATTATTATAATATAAATTTTTAAAAGAGGTAAGTCTTGTAAGAAGCCATAAAATACTATGAATCCATCATGCACCTTATTTAAACATGGAAAAAAATGTTCCTTAATGAGGTATGAGTTAACAAGTGGTTAGTGGTTGGCTAATTCTTAGTTGAATATATGTAAGAGATGAAATCCCTTAATTTAGGATTATTTTCTGAATTAAAATAAGATAGAATAAGCATAAGATAGTAGTAAATAGGAATAGATGGTAATGAGAGCTAAATCTAGACAGCTAGAGGATAGTTCCTAGGTAGTTTTGAAGTTCATAGGTGGGATTTATTGTAACCTATGTTGTTATTTATTTACTTGGAATGAAATTATTATGTTCTTGTTTTATATTTTGATTTTAGGATAATAAGACCACTTGGTTTATTTTGCCTATTTGATTTCTTTTCCCATGGTTCTGCATTAGATACCATGTAGTGTTTGCCATTTGAAGGCCTTGGAGAGGTTTTTACTATTTAGTTGAATGTAATGATTTATGATTTATTGTGTGAATATATTTATGTTATTATGACACTAAGTTATGGTGGTATGTAACAACATCTTCATGTTGGTAGTGTATCAAATTCATCATGTGTTGGGCATAGTAAAAGGTTGTTTAATCCTCCCATGAATGCCCTGATAGTAGTGTGTCAAATTCCTCCTATGCCAAGCATGGTGGAAGGTTTCTTAAACTTCAATTGTATATCATAGTGGTGGAAGTTGAATTACTCATATGGTAGGCATAGCGGTAGGTTGTTCAACTCTCTTATGACCATTGGTAGGAAGTAATAGAGTTAAATTTCCTCTTGTTACTCCAATATTTTGGTAGGCCTTGTTATATTGTGACAACTTGCCTTCTATTTTTTAAATTTTTAAATTCTTAGCTTCTCTTGAATGATACTTTGAATGATTTTTTTCTTTATATTTGGGATTAGGATTCTCTTTTGGTAATAACCTAGAATAAAAATGTAGGTATTCCATTGTCATTCTACTGTGTTAAGATACCCTTGCTTATATATCCACCTTTACTTATACCAATTGATATGAACATGATCAAAGATGGAAGTCTTGAGCTTGAGAGTGTCTAGAGTAGCATCTTTATGATGATAAAATTTTGGCTGGTGAAACTTGCTTCTTATGGCTATTAGGTGTTTTAGAGAGGACATGGAATGTCATTAAAGAATGCTTGGTAATTTTTTAGTTGATTAGATGAGAGATGAAACTCTCAATTATGTTAATAATGTGAATGGAACTAAATATTTTATAATTTTATAGCATCCAACCCACTTATAATACTATTATGAAATAAAGAGTTTGGGTAATACTCCAAATATGGATTAAGACATCTTATTTATATTTATTAACACCTAAGTGTCAAATTGAGATGTAATAGTTTATAAATGCTTGATTTATATGATATTAATAAGAGTCTTGTATGTATCAAAAGGTTTTAGCCTTGCCTTACTTTCAAATAAATTGATAGATTGATATCCTTGATTAAATATTTGTCATGTATGGCTAGTCTTTTAAGCATAGTGTATCTCTTTGTACCTAAATTTTAGGATTTTAATGGAATTAAAATTAGATAAAAATGAGTGGAACTCAAATAAATATCTATGATATTTTTATTGGGAATAACATTTTAGCTTGTTGAAATGAACAAAACATTGATGTTTTCTGGGATAATCATGCTAGTCATGAATATAGACTTTTATTATCTTTATGTTAAACCTTTTTGTAAAAAGGAATCATAACTAGTTATGAATATTTATATTGAGACCCTTGGGAAAGAGTCATTATTTAAATAAATTTTTTTGGCCTTATAGATTTTCTAGTAAAATACTTTGAGTCATTTGATTATATCTCTATGGATAACATTTTTTTCATCATGCACGTCTCTCCTTTTTAATAATTTATGGTTTATTCATTAAATTGAGATTGGGTAAGGATGATTTTAATGCATTTATTGAGTTATGGATTTTTATTTGTAATAAAAATAGAGATAATTCATTAAATATTAATGGTGACATTATTTGAGGTAAAAATGATGCCTTGTGAAAATTCCATTTGGTCTTAGTAGATGAGTAAACTACCTACTATAAACATTCCATATAGCAAAACCACCTAATAAATGAAGAAGATTTTTATTAAAATATTAGATCTACCTTTCTAATCATATCAATGCATGAAGCTTTTGAATTTTTATTAAGGTCACCCTTGATAAGGCTTAATGGTTTAAGGTCTTGTATACCAAACCTATGATGTTGAGTTTTTACTTGTTAGTAATTATCTTGTTATTATCTTAGCTTTAATGGAATGAATTATACCTTGGGCATTACTAGTTAAATTAGTTAAGGAATCCTTTAAAATAGTCATTATTATGAGTGAATTACTATTTAACCATTTTGTTTTCAGTGAAAATTCATGTCTATTGAATGGTTTGTATGTTCAGATAAACCAATGACAATATTGGCTTAGCATTAAAAGACTATTTTATTGGGAACCTTCTTGTTTTATCATTTATGTTATGTAAACATAGGTTAGTAGAATATATTTTGAGGAATAAAGACTCTATTTTAATTAAGGAGTTGATAGAAACCTATGCAATCATTTATATTGTCTTATCTTAGTCCTAACTATCTACATCATCTATAAATTTTATTCTAACTCAATCCTTAGCTAACTTATGAATTTAACTAAATATAGTTTCACCTTGTCTTGACCAGAATTATTTGGCATGATTCCTTGCACAACATTTCAAATCAACATTTTAGTGTTCTTGAAAATAAGTGAAGACCCCATTTAGACCCTGTAGTCAACAAAAATTAGTGTAGGAATTAATTAATTGACTTAACCTTTATCCATTAGTCAAAATACCTTGTATAGTGCTTTGTCTTAATCATATTTTACTTGGGATTCATTTTGTGGCCTTTTTCCTTAGTTAAATATTTTATTTGATCTTTTGTTTAATTTTTCCTTAGTCAATTTCACAACTCTTGATGAGTGGTTTCAAGGAAGCCACACGTCACCATCTTGAGACCTAAGAGTGATGTCAACTTGGTCTAAGGTATGGTTCATGTTAGGTTAGACAATGACTAAAATGTTTCCATGTGGCATCATCCCAATAACCTATGATCTTAGAGAGGATCGTATACAAAACAATGTCTCTAGGATAACAAAGTAGCAAGATGTTTCAACATGGAATCATACTGATGACCTATGAAACTAAAGATGTTTGTATAGATAAATAGGGCTCTATGTAAGTGGACAAGTGGAAAGCTACCAATTTTAAACTCCTATAAGTAAGAATTTGTAGAGGGTTTAAGACATTGGGGTTAATACCCTAATGTTTATGTGTTCAATGTAATACAAGATATTGATTCTTGAATATGGAGGCCAAAAATATTAAACCATTAGGGGATAATGCCATAATACCTCTATGTTTCTGAAAATGTGAGGAATACATAGTGGAATCCTTTTGAAGTGTAAGATCCTATAGGGTTTTAATATTAGTGATAGAGTTGGGATCCCTCAATCATGACTCATCATGCATCCACATTCTTTGGTAGCTTAGGCTTGATCAAATACAAGGTGGACATGCGGAACCTAATGGAATCAATAGTATCCAAGAATTATTTTGATTGATATATCCACATAATTAGCATAATAACCTTTTATATAGATATACATTTCACCCCTAAGAAGGTGGTTCAAGACTTATTATTTAGATGATAGCATATAATCACTTCTATACTATGGGTGGCTGAATTGATAAAATGAATCTCTAGATTGGGATAGCTCCCTTGATGATTCACATAATAATATTCACTAACCTAATTAGATTGAAATTAATTGGGGTAAAAGAAGACTAAAACAAAAAAAAAAACATGGAGGTGATGCAGCAGATTTAGTTTCCTCTACTTGCCTATAATTGCACTATGAAATGATGAGATTACAACTTAATTTTCACAACTCCAAAATATTTCTTCCCACACAAGTGTTTTCATGTGAAGGTTATGGCTAATACAACATCAATTTGAATGATCAATAGGTATTATAAATAAAACTAATGACACTTCTACACTTGAACTTAATAAAAACATTTGATAAACATCATATGACTTATGGGAAGATAACCAACTTAATTAGAAGCATGAAAGAAAAAGATAAAATAAAAGAAGTAATATAACTATCACTAACATTAATCAATAATTCATCTCAAAATATCTATATTCAAGATTAATATAGTATACTTAAACTTAAATTTATTTCAAAGGCAATAACAAGTATTATATTTGGCAAGGTTTCACCATACCCATTTTGACGATACATACAATTCCTTTTAAGGTTTCATTTATAGAAGAAATAAGAGGAAAGGGATAGATAGGAATATATATTATCATCATGGCTAACATAAAATCATATAATCAATTACAAAATAGGAAAAACTTTCCAAAAAGACTAAAAGTAATGTGTTGGCTTCTTGATCTCAAAAACCTAAGACATATGTTGATGAAGTTCTAACTATAAAGTGACATGGAATGCCATCTTGGTAGATCTGATGATTCTTGAATCTAACTCCATTTCCATGGAGTTAAATATATACTTATTTAAGGGTATTTACAATTTTTTAAATTTAAAATTAGCATACTTGATAACCTTCTACATCAAATCCTACTTCTTGTAATGCTTCTCTATCATGTGAGTTTTGAACTTGAACTTCATACCTCTTCTCATACCTTATTCTTTGATACGACAGTTTGATTTTCCAAGAAATTTATAGTTTTATTTCTTAAAATTTGTCATCATGGCTTGTTAATTCATGGGTGTGATGTAGGAGTTCATGGAGTCCCTATTCAAGCATTGTACATCACCTTGAAGCTATAGTCTTCACATTTGTTTGATAAGAAGGTAGCAAGAGGACTTTATGGATAGAAATTTCAAGTGATATTGAGGGAAAATAAGGATTAATGATTATATTTTATGAGTCAAAAATATTGTATATATTAGATTAGGTTCTCATCAAGATTTTTTAAAAGTCTCTTGAGTCTTGAGGTCTTAAAACAATTATGAAATTCTACCTTTTTGATGTAAGATTAATCAAACTTCTTCATTGAGGCTTGATGCAGACCTAATTTTTTTTATATCATTTTATGAGACTATTTAATGATTTGTGAAGTATAATAACACCTATGTATTAGCTCAATTAACCTTTGTAAATAGTTAGGAAGACTTTTTTGACCCAACATATAGAATATAGGCTTAAAAGAGTAGTCTTCTAAGCCATTTTTCCATACATTTCACCTCACACATGCCAATGTATAACTTAATAATATTAAAAATAGAGGAATAAACACTATACAATTATTTTTAAATCCATCCTAATCCATTTTGGGCACTTTTAATACTAATGTTCTTCACCAGGTCTTTTGAGAGGTTTTAACAAGGTTTTAGGGTCTTAACTTGTCAAGGATTGTTCATAAAGAACATATCATTGATATCCAAACTAATTAAAAAATATTGTAGTATTAAGACCTTAATATTATATTTAGAAAACACTTTCACCCATGTAACTTCTCCTTCAAGTTCCCTCATGATGAAATTAGGCTTCCTAGACAAGGCATGCTTGTTATTGAGCTCAAGAAGGCCTAATTTGGTAGCAGACATATGAATGTGCTTAGTTTTAGTTTTAACACATATTTTATGTATTTATATCATATTATTATGTTTACCAATAATTTTATCAAACCCTTTAACCCTCAAAATCCCTATAACTTGTATTAGGCCATTGATAGGGTTTATGGACAATCTCATAAAAATAGCCCTAATAGTCTCTATTTATCACTTTATCTCCCTTAAAATGGGTTAAAAAATTATGGGATCCTATAATAATGTCATATTAAATTCCTAAGATAATTATTTTCTCAAATTTATCTAAAACATGTACATCTACTTCATGTTTTATGCATGGGCCTATATGTGTTCTTTAGGATTCTTGGTTGTTACACTATGTTTTTGTCATCTTTAGTCCTATTTGATCAGTGGTAGCCCTATATATAATGTGATATACTATTTAAATATATCCTCCATGCCTATAATATATTTAGGTTACCTCGGATGTTCATTTGAACCCATCATAGACATGTTCTTGGTAATACACAATCTTCTTACAAGGTGCCTATTTCCTTCATGATTGATTGCACACAAATACATGTATTTCCTTCTTCAATGAAACATATAAATTAAGGTATTAACTCAATTAGATTTAAGATACATGTTTTAACCATTTATATGGATGAGAAACCAATCCCATATTGTTTTCTCAAAGATGAACCCAAAGACACTATTACTCTCCTAGACCTTCAAAAGGCCTAAAACATTCTTTAGTCTAAGAAGTTTATTGTTCTATAATATTAACTTAAAATAAAGGTTAATAAAAATTATTATGGATTTATCAATTCCATTTTAAATCTATTTTATCTCTCTTGACTTAGACTCCATGCAAATCTTGTTATTTTCTATCTACTTTCTTAGCACAAACCTGTAGGTGATTCTTGAAACTAACATGGCCATTTTGGTGTTCTCTTTGATTAACATATCATATAAACATTTAACATTTATATGAGGTCTCTTATACCTTTTAAAACCTTTTAAAACTCTCTATTCATCATAAAACCTTCCTCTTTTAGCATAGTTTGTAGGAAGACCTATAGCTTACTACTTTAGTCTTGAAACTCTCTTTGTCATTAACATGGTTGATTCTCTTGATTTGAATGATTCAATAGGGGGAAAATTTAAGTAAAAAGTCCTATTTGAGGACCTTTCTAATGAGTAACCTTTCATAGTTTGTCAAGGATTCTCATTAATTTTTAGGCTTATAGTCTATTGATATGCATTATTACCTTAGTCTTTGGTTACCCTTACTCTTCACCTACATAAAGGATATTTGATGATTTGATTTAGATAACTCACCAATAGGGACACCCAAATATGTATTAATATTTGAAAATCAATATAACCACATAATAATACACTAGAACTTATTCATTAGTTTAGATCTAAATTCATTCTTTTACCTAAGATCACTCAAACCTTGTTGACAACACTAGGACCCATAACCTTCATGATCTATTATCTGCCACTTGAGGAAATTGATAGGAGGAATGAGAGGTTACTATACATTTATTTAGGATAACTTGAGATAATAAAACATCCAAAACAAAAAAACCCATGCCTATAGCCTCTCATATAGGTTTACAACTCATTAAAAATGGATATTTTTCTCTTATGATACTAACACATGCCAAATTCATGATGAGAGACACTTGGGAAGATTATTAGGACCCTAAATAGGCTAGCACAATCATCCATTTCTACTAATGAGTTCTTAAATGATCTAAAACAATCCAAAATTGAGCTTATGGGGTTTTGATAGAGTTTAAGAACTCTTATTTTGTTAAGGATGATTCATTAGTCTCAAGGCCTAAATTTCCTAATTCTTAACATGAATTGGAATGGCACAGCAGTACCCTCCTTTCCCTAATAGAAATAGCCTTTATATTCTCTCTCTTTTGTATACCAACATCAAATAATTAGGTTTTTTTTAGCTTGTAAGCAAACCTATAAACCTGACGGAGAATGGGGTACATTTTTGCCTCCTTTGGATCATCACTTTCTTTGAAGCATGGTTTTAACTATGAGGGGTTTGAGAATAGCCTTGGAGAGGTTTAGAAATGGATATTAACTAGAAACCCTTTGCAATGGAATCTTCATTGGCTTATTATCTTAAATAAACTACTTGTTCTATTTTTCAAACCTATTTGAGTTGATGAACCTAGTGATTATGAAGTTTTCCTTGACCTATAGGGAGGTGGAGCAATGTGCCAAAGCATTTAACACATTTATTTCCCTAAAAATTTCTCATTATCCATTACTTTAATGTTATAAAATATGAATAGGTAGTTACAAAAGTGTTAAAACATTGGAATTGTATTCTTAAGGAATATTGGACAAGATGCATGGAAAATTACAAGTATCATGACTTTCACAAGTGTTAAATGACATAATAGACCTCTATCAAATGATATAGACATTCATTTGATCTTTAATAATAAGTCTCATTATAAAATTGGAGCATATCTTGAGACTAAATCAAATGAAATACCTTAATCTTTAAAAAAAATTAACTTCTCTAATTTAATTTAAAATACAATGTGATTAACTTACTAGCTTTGTTCTCTGGTCTACTTGTTTAGTTTAGAACACATCTTCATGATTCACCATGGTTCAAGATTTACCTTGATTTTCAAAATTAAACCTTAACCTTATCAAATTTACTTTAATATTTACTAAACACATTAGATGTGACCACATTGAATGACTTAATGACAAGACTAGGTGCTTTGACTCATTCTTTAACTAGACTACCCTAAGAGACTCTGAAAGATACTAAGAACAACACAATGCCTATCACTCTGAGACCAACCATGACCAAGACAAGACCCTTAAGATGGATATCAATACATTTAAAATCATTATGATCAAATTTTGAAATGCAACTCACCTATGGTGGCCAATTATAGATAACATAATTGGCAACCTCCTGGGATTCCATGCTTGTTATAGATCTAGATTAGTGGCCTTGACAATCCATTGGAATATGGGGTTATGAATGTTGCTTTATTTTAATTTAAGTTTAACCTTAGACTTGATATCAACCTTGAAACAAATTTAAAAATAATAAATATCCCAAAACACACACGTGTCATAAGACACTTAGGGGAAGGAGAACAATAGAAATAAATAAACAAACTTATGCTCAAGCACTTAGGGAAAACAAAGACCTATACTAATAAGTAAAAGGATATAAAATAACATTAATAACATGGTTTCAAATGTATCCCATTGATGGGGATGTTCATCTCCACTCCATTTATCTTTTTAATCTAAAATACATTATGTTGCTTGTAACCAATGATAACATAGGGCCCACTCCATAATGTATCAAAATTGTTATGCCTACCAAGTTTAGCCATATCTTCCTCCCATTTTAACATAAGGCCTCCTTGATATGATATTGAAACAAATCTTCTATTAAATGTCTTATTTTCTGAGGCCTAATTGTACTCCATGTTATACATGACATGGTCTCTTGTCTCTTCCAATGCCATTAGATTTATCAACCTTATTTCCATGGGATCACTCTCCATCATTTCAATTTGATGTGCTAACTCTAAGTCTGGTAATTCAAGAGATATGGGTAACTTGGACTCTCTCCCATAAATAATCATGTATGTTGAGTTACCAAAAACCCTCTTTGGGTTAATCCTATTACCCCATAAGTCTTTCTTAAACTTAGTGTGCCAAACTCTTTAATTTTATTCCACTATCCTCTTAATGATTATAATCAAATTCTTATTTTTGGAATCTACTAGTCCATTTCCTTGAGGATAGTAGTTGGAATATGTGCTTAGGTAGATGTAATGTTTAATATCCCATTCACTTATCATTGCACCACTAAATTCCATTGAATTATTAGGAAGTATTATGTAAGGGACTCCAAATCTAGTTACTAAGACTTCATATAGGTCAAGAACTAAACTTTCATTGGCCTCCTTGAGAGATATTGCCCTTCACCCATATTGTGAAATAGTTAGGGATATAATAACCCATTTATCTCCTTTACTTGAAGGGAGTTTTATCATACCAATGAAATCAATACTTCATTCCATAATGGTTGTCCACTTGAATAGTATTGAGAGTTAGGGCTGAAATATTTTGTTTTCCTAGGAAAAATACATAACTATGATGCCTCTTTACCCATGCATAAGATTCCTTGAACAAGATAGGCAAATAATACCTAGATCTCATTAATTTTTCTACTATGTTCTTAGGTACAAAGTGACCTCCTAGATGCCCATCATGAAATTATTCTAAAATCCTATCAATCTAACTAATTTTAACACATCTCAATAACATACCATTGAAATACCTTATAAATATAACTCCATCCACAACAACATAGGGTATAGACTAAATTCTAAAGTACCTTCTCTTTTATTTATCCAAACTTTTAGGACACTCACATGTTTGAATAAATCTTACCATATCTTGTGTCCAACTTGGATGGGTTAAAGGTAGAGATGTAGAAGGATCATATTTCAATTATATAATAGCTTATTTATCCTCTTAAAGTTATGATGTCAAATTTTCACATATTCCTTTTCATCCTACCAACGTGGTAAACTTAATCTCCATGTCATATTCCATGACCTTGGTTATCCAACCAACCATTTTTTCATTCAAATCCTTTTTCAAAAGGAAGCCTCTTATGCTTGGATATGACACCAATGTCACAAATTTTTTATTGGACATAATATGCCTAAAATTCTTAAGGTTTATTATGATTTACAACACTTTATTCTCTATAAAGGTGCATCTCTCTTAATAATCCTCTAGCCCTTGACTTAATAAGGTAATAGGTTTCATAAGACCTTCACCATTCTACTATATCAACATGGCTGAGATGGTATCAATGCTAAATAAAGCATACAAGAATAAATCCTTTGAAAAATCAATATTAATAAATGTAGGTGTTTGGGATATAACCTGGTCAATAGCCTCAAAACTATTTTTTCCTTATTTGGTCCAATTAAAGGCTTGGTGATTATTCAACATGGCTATTATAGCCTTCATAGGGTTGGAAAAACTAGGTATAAATATTATAACGAAATTACTCTTTCCATGAAAACTTTGAAAACCTTTCTTGTGCTTAGACAAAGACAAATCTAATAAGGGATTCACTCTTTAAGGATCTATGTTAAGCCCATATATATAGATAATGTGACTTAATAATTTACCGTCATAAACTAAAAAAAAACACTTATTGAGATTTATAGATATATCATATTGCCTGCCTCTTTCAAAAATCAATCTAAGATGAACAAGATGATCACTAGCATTATTTGAAAAACCTATTAAGTTATCAAGACATATTAACACTACTTCATTACTCAAGCCTTCAAAATCCATATCCATGGCTCTTTGTAATGTAACCCCTAAATTAGATAGACTAAATGACATCCTTTTATAGGCATATGTTTCCCATTTAGTAGTAAAGGTTGTTTTGTATTGATCTTCTTCCTTCACCAAGACTTGATTATAACCAAAGTAGCCATCTAAGAGAGAAACATTAAAAAATTGTAACCACTTAAAAGAATTTTCTCCATGTAAGGTAAGGGGTAATTATCACTTAATGACTCCCTATTACAATCTATGAAATCTACACATAATCTGATCTCCCCACTCTTCTACTTCACATGGACTAGATTAGCAACCCATGAGGAGTGCTTAATATGGAATATGATGCTTGAATTTATCAATTTAGTTAACTCTTTCCTCATTAAGAGTTCAATATTTAGGTTTTTAGGTATTTGTCTTTATCTTAAAATCTTTGTATTTAGATCAAGATCTATGATATTTTGGGCTAATATAGGATCAAACCCCTTAATGTCACTATATTCCCAAGCAAAGATATCAGAGAATTATTTACATAACTCAAGAAATGTAATCATTTTAGTTGTAGTAAATATCTTTTTAAGATTATGAATCTTGTCCTTAAATATAGTAAATATTTCATGATTCTCTTATTTGGTATACATGCTCACCTTATCCCTCCTCACTTGATCATTCTCATTGAAGATAATCTGAATATTTACCAATCCTTTGGGAAGCTTGTTGGATCTTAGATCACAATTTATTCTCCATGTTTTTGTTGTATCTTACCTTGGTTTTTGAATAAAAGTCATTTTATTGTTTAATTAAATATACAATTTGTATATCACTCTAAAAAACCTACCAATTAACATCACTATCCAAAACTGATGGTCTCACTACCACCTTGAATGTGGCTAAATTTTTAAATTCTTCACATCATTAGGAATGGAAAATTGAGCTCTCAATGAATCTAAGTTATCATCATCTTGATTTTATTCTCTTGTAACTAATTGTTTTTTAATACTTAAAAGTCATCAATAAGGTTGTATACCTTATGATTCTAAAACTTCAATAATAGATTCTTAGCATTACTTTTACCTTTCACTTGATGGACTACTAGTTCAGTATCTCCAAAAACTTGTAATTATTGCACTCCCTTCTTTATTTCACATTAAATTAAATGAATAAGTTATTTATATTCAAATACATTACACATATAGATGAATTAAAATCTAATTTCATAATAATACCTTTCTTTAGAGGGAGAAACTAACATCATGCCTACCCTTTCTCCATTCTTACTCATTGAACCATAAAAAATTAATTTCCATATACCATCACTATCTTCATTTGACTTAGAGAGAGCTGGTATGGATACACATTCTTCAAGTAAATATTAAACACCTAGAATATCTTCCTAAAAACCTTTATATGAACCATATTCATGATTCTCTGCTCCCCACTCATTAAGGAAAAGGTTTGCTATGACTTTAAGAGGCACAACTAGTTCTTGATCATTAGGATTATCTCCCTCATCAATGATAATATAATTCACATTTGAGATGTTTGTCTTGAATGTTTCAATATGGAACTTAGACATAGGTTTAGATATGATTGTAATATTTGTACAATATCTAGTTCTAAAATCCATATATGACCAATCAGATGACAAATACCCTTAATCTTTATAGTGAAATCTCTTGACAAACATAGAGAAATGTAGGGTGGAAAATCCACTACAACAACATCTTGGGTAATATAAAATTTGGGACAATCATGGAGAGTAATACTCAAGCCTTTGATCACACTCATGGTCTTAGTATCTGAACCATCCAATTACAAGACAACCTTAGTATTAGGCTCATACTTTAGGCCTAACATATCAAATATTTTTTTAGGCATCAATGCACTACTTTCTCCACTATCTATCATGCAATTATGCACTAAGAGGTCTCCAATAGTCATAACAAGATAAAAATTAGGTGGTTTACCATATTTTCTTAACTACCCTTTAGTATGTGTAAGTGTGTTTGTGAGGATTGAACATTCTCTTTTCACTAATGTTTTGAAAGGTTGAGTTTAAGAAACTCCTATCTAAGTATCTCCTTTTGTCTAGGGAGAGCAAATTTTTCATACATAGGAATGCTCACATCTAACCTCTTCATTTGGTTCACAATGTTGATGCAATAACCACCAACCCTTGGTTGTCCTTTAGTAGCTACCATACTATTTTGATCTTACATAGTTTCAGGTATGAAATAACCCTTTACATTATGATTGTTATGAGTTTCTTCAACATTAGGGTTTGCATTAGTCTCTTTTATTCCTTGAGACATAGAAGGAATAGTGTTTGAACCCTTACCTATCTCTTGATTATAATCATCTGCTCTCCTTTTGGACCTTTTATTGGTTACTATGAAAGTATCAATAACCTTACTTGTGATTCCTAATTGATTGACTACACACCAATCTCCCTCTTGACAATTTACCAATGTAGCATCAGATTTAACTTACTCTCTAATATTCCTTTCATGATTAAGAACATCTTGTGTCATAGAAGGTATTATTCCATTTTATGCCATAAAAGATTGATTGAACTCCTTAATTTGATTGATAAGCTAATTATGAGGTTGATCCCATTGAGAATACCAATCATTCTGTTACATAAGGTTTTTTTGGATAGGTACTAGAGCTCTATAGGTGGTGGAAACATTGGGATTATAATTGTTATATGGTTTAGCATTAGTAATCTACTTTTGTCCCTAAAAATTGGCTTGAAAAGGTGGTCTATTTAGCTAATTAGACTGATATGACTAATATGGATCTTGATAAGGTCTATGAGTTTGAGGTAACTACCTATCAATGGAAACTAACTTGTTATTTTTGTCTTGACAAAGCTTCATTATCTTGTCTAATCTATCAAATTCACTAGGAGCAACTTAGTCATGATCAGTTAGTGTGGGAGTGAGAGAAAGAATTTGTATAGGGGGTTGTATATTAGGAGATAATGGAATGGAATGTCTTGAGGATATATTTTTAGCTTGTATGAGGTTATTCTTATCCTTGATGGTAACATCATAAGAATAAGGTAAGGTATCTCCTCCCATAGATTTTATCATAATAGCTATGCCTCTATTCAAGGCCTTGAGATAGTAGAGGAAGGCATAGTTTAAAGTGGGTATCATAATATTTTGGATCCTATCCCATGTTTTTTGTAATAAATAATTTAAATATTTCATAAAATTTTATGGATCTCTCTTGATAGTGGTTAATTGCTTAGTCAAAGATAAGTGATCACTCTTGTCTTCAAACCTCTTAATCAATTTCTCTCATAGTTGGTCCCATAAATCAATATAATTAGGATCCAATGTCCTATACCAATTTATATCCTTTCCCTTAAATGAAATTTCCACTAACCTAATAGCCATATTCTCTTGATTAATACTCTGAATATTGAAAAAGTTGGTCATATCTCTAATGTGTTCAATGTAGGTAATGTTGTTTTATGAACTAAAATATGGGACACTTTTAAGATTTAACATAGGGATATAATCATATGTTTCAAGTTTCATAGGGGATACACCATTGAAGGAAATAAAGGGTAGGTTTCTATCCATCTTAATTACTTTAGGAGAATTTGGTGTATAATGGAAATGAAGCTTCCTTCTAGGTTTCTTGGTATAAGGGGTATACTAAAGGAATGTCTTTACCTTGACTAAAAATGGAGGTAACTCAATAAAATAAAAAGGAATAATATTATACCATGATCTTTTAGTCACCTTTGGCATGAAAACTAGCTTGTTATTCTGTAACTAAGAGCTAAAAACTTATTTGAGTCATAAAATGTTGTACAAAGGAGGATATTATAGCTACAAATTTATCAAGACCAACATAAATATTGGGAAACCTTTTTTAAATTCTCTCCAATTAGGCATGAAAAAAAAATTTATAAATATATATTTCACCCCTAAGAATTTTTTTGAAGCATTCTTATTTAGATGATATCATGGAATCACATCTAGATTATGGGTGGTAATTGATGAAGTGAATCTCTAGATTGGGCTAGATTAATTTATGTTTCACCTAATACTACTCACTAACCTACTTATATTGTAATAAAAATGTGTAAAATAAGACTAAAACTAGAAATAAAACATGGAGGTGATGCAGCAAATGTATTTTCCCCTACTTTCCTATAATTGCACTATGAAATGACAAGATTACAACCTAATTTTCACAATTCCAAAATAGTTCTTCCCACATAAGTGTTTTTATATTAATGTTTTGGAGAATAAAATATTGAAGGTTAATGGTCAATAGGTTTTACAAATAACACTAAAGACACTTATACACTTGAAATCAACAAAACCATTTGATACACATCATATGATGTATGGAAAGATAACTAACTCACATAGAGGCATGAAATAAAAATACAAATGAAAGGAAGTAATATAAATATCACTAACATCCATTTATAATTCATCTCAAAAATCACTATATTAAAAAATAATATAGTGTAAATCATCTTGATTTTATTTCAAAGGTAATAATGAGTATTAAATTTGGTAGGTCTTTACCATACCCACTTTAAAGATTCATACAATGACTTTCAAGGCTTCATTTATAGTATAAAGAAGAGGAGAGAGATAAATAGGTGTTTTTATACCCATCATGGCTGACATAAAATCATATAATCAATTACAATAGGAAAAACGTACCACCAAGTCTAGAAGGAATGTGTTGTCTTCCTGATATCAATACCCTAAACCATGTTTTGATGAATTTCTAACCAAAAAGTGGCATGGAAGGCCATATTTTTAGATTTTATGCTTCTTGAATCTAACTCAATTTACATGGAGTTACACATATTATTATTTGAGTGTAATTACAATATTTTCAATCGAAACTTGGAATACTTGAAAACCTTCTACACCAACCCCTATCTATTGTAATGTTTTTTTACCATGTGAGGTTTGAAATTAAACTTTAGATCTCTCCTCATACCATATTCTTTTCTAAAAAGGTTTGATTTTATAATAAATGTATATTTTTATGTCTTGAAGGTTGAGATCATGGATATTTGATTCACATGAGTGTTTTAGGAGTTCATGGAGTCCTTTTTCAAGCATTGAAAATCACCTTACAACTATAGCCTTCAAACTTGTTTGAAAAGAAGGTAACAAGAGGCCTTCATGCCTAGAATTTTTAAATTATATTGAGGGATAATAAGGATTATTTATTATATTTTATGACTTAAAAATCATTCATATATGAAATTACATTATGATCAAGATGTTACGAAAATCTCCTAACTCTTGAGGTGTTAAAATAAGTCTAAAACACTACCATATTGATGTAAGATTGATCACATTTATTCATTTAGGATTAATAGAGACTTAAAAATTGTGTTAAAATTTTCAAAACATCTTCATTTAATTGTGAATAATTATAAAACCTTTTTCTTGGCTCAAGGAACCTTTGTTAATACTTAGGAAGACTTTGTTAACCAAAAATCCTACAAATAGACTCAAAAGAGACGTATATTAAGCCATTTTTTAGTACCAATCACCTAAGACATGACAATTTAATACTTCATAAGTTTCTTAGGAGAGGAATAGATACCATAAAATTAGTTTTAAGTCTATCCCAATCCATTTTGGGCACTTATAAAACTAATCATCTCCATCGGGTATGTTTAGAGGTTTTAATAAGGTTTTAGGGTCTTAACATGTTAAGGATTGTTCATAAATAATATATCCTTAATATACCAAATAATAAAATAATATTATAGTATTTATACCTTACTAACATCTCAAATATCTACTTTAACCCATGAAACTTCTCCTTCAAGTTTCTTTGTGATGAAATTGGGCTTCTCAGATAATATATGTTTGTTAGTGAACTTGAGAAGGCTTAATTTGGTAACATAGATATGAATGTGTTTGGTTTATTTGATAACACATAATTAAGGTGTTTATATCATCTCATGAGGTTCTTAAGTACTTTTTTCAACCCATCTCACCCTCAAACTCCCTTTAACTTGCATTATGCCATTATTAGGGTTTATGGACAAGCTCATGAAGATGACCCTAACAATCTTTATTTATCACTTTATATCCCTTGAAATGTGTTAAAACCTAATTATATCCTTAAATAATTTCATATTAACCTAATAATATCCTTATTTATTCAAATATATCCAAAACATGTACATCTTCTTCATGTTTTACGCACATTACTATAGGTGTTCTTTCGGCTTCTTGGTTATTCCATTGTGTTTTTATCATTTTTAGGTCTATTTGATCAATTATGAACCTATATAAAATTTAATAATGTTTCAATATATCATCAATGAATTTAATATATTCAATTTACCTTGGATGTTCATTTGAACCCATCATAGTCTTGCTCTCGATATTGCATAGTCTTCTTATCAGGTGTTTGTTTCCTTCATGATTGATTGTACACAACTACAAGTATTTCCTTGTTAAATGTAACATGAAAATTATTGTGTGATATAAATTTTATTTATTATAAATTTTTGAACCATTTATATGTATGATAAACCAATCCCATATTGGTTTCTCCAAGATGAACCCAAAGACACTATTACTCTCCTAGGCCTTCAATAGGCCTAAAACACTCTTTAATCCAAGAAGCTTGATTTTTTATAATATTAAATTAAAATTAAGGGTTTTCAACAATATTAATTCTTGATATATTCCCTATGATCTCTATTTTATTTCTCCTAACCCAGATTCCATGCAAAGCTTGTTATTTTCTATCTACTTTCTTAGCATAAAACTGTAGTTGATTCTTGAGACTAAATTGACAATTATGATGCTCTCTTTGATTAAAATGTCATATAAAAATTTATAATTATTAATATTAGGGACATAATACCTTTTAAAACCTTTTCAAACTCTGTATTCATCATAAACACTACATCCTTTAGCCTATTTCACATGTGGACCTATAGGTCACTATATTAGGCTTAAAACTCTCTTTCTCACCAACACGACTGATTAACTTGATTTGGATGATCTAATGGATGGAAAAGTGAAGTAAAGAGTTATATTTTAGGACATTTATAATGAGTAAAATTTCATATTTTCTTAATTATTCTCATCTATTTACAGACCTGTAGTCTATATGCATGGGTACCTTAGTCTTTAATTACCCTTGATGATCACTTAATTATAGGATATTTGATGATATGATCTAGATAAATCACCAAAAATTACACCCAAATATGTATTAATATTTTACCATTAATATAACCTCATAATATTGCATTAGAACTTGTTCATTAGTTATGCCCTGTATTCTTTCTTTCACCAAAGAACACTAGAACCTTGATGAGAACACAAGGACCAACGACCTTCATGATCTACTATCTACCACTTGAATAAATTAATAGGAATAATGAAATGTTAATATAGGTTTATGTATGAACACTTGATATAAGGAAACATGAAAAACCAAACAAATTATTTCATATAGCCTCTCATATAAGTTTACAACTCATTTAAAATGGATATTTTTCTCTTCTAATACTAGCACATGCCAAATGGATTATGAGAGACACATGGGAAGACTAATATTATATTTCATAAGATCACACAATATTAAATTTACACCAAATAGTTATTAAATTACTTGAAACCATCCAAAATCGAGCCTCTAGGGTTTTGAGAGGGTTTAAGACCTCTTATTTTGTTAATGATGATTTATAAAGCTCAATGCCTATATCTCCTAACTCCTACCATTAATTGAAAGGAAATAGGGTCCCCTGCTTCCCCTAAGATCATTTAATTTTATTTTCTCTCTCCTTTGTGTACCAACATCAAACCATTAGGATTTATTGAGCTTGCAAACACACCTATAAACCCATTAGATAAATGGGGTAGGTTTTTACCTCTTTTGGATCTATCCCTTGTTTGTAATCATGGATTTAACTCTAAAGGGTCTAGGAGGAGTTTTTTAGAGGTTTGAAAATGGATATATAATATAAAATCTTTGCAATGGGATCATCATAGGTTTTTTCTCTTCAAGAAATTACTTTTTATACCTTTTAAACCTATTAGAGTTGATGAATCAGGTGATTATGAATATTTCCATGTCTTGTACCGAGCTGAAGGTATTAAAGAATTTCCCACCTTTATTTCCCTATAAATTTATCAGTATGCCTTACTTAAATGTTAGAAAATATGAATTGGTAGTTTAAAAAGTGTTGAAACATTGGAAATGTAGTCTTAAGACATCTTGGATAGGATGATGGAAAAGTACAAGTATCATGACTTCACACAAGTGTTAAATGACATAAGAGATCTCTATTCACTGATATATACCTTCATTTTTGTTCTTTCCTAGTAAGTCTCATGATAACATTGGAGAATATCATAACACTAAATAAAACTAAATACTTTAATATTTCCAAAAATAGCTTAACTTCTCCAAATTAATTGAAAATGCAATGTGATCACCTTACTAGCTTTGTTCTTTGGTCTATTTGCTCAGTTTGGAACATATTTATTCTTGTAGGATAACCATCTTCTTGCTTCACCATGGTTCAATATTCACCTTGAATTTCACAATTAAACCTTAACCTTATAAATTTACCTTAATATATGTTAAAAACATAGGAGGTGAACACATTAAATGACTTAATGACAAGAATAGGTGATTTGACTCATTCTTCAACTAGACTACCATAATAGACTTTGAAAGCTACCAAAAACAACACAATGCCTATAAATTTGAGATAAACCATGACCAATATAATAACCTTTATATGGATATATAAAAAATTAAGACCAATATTATTAAAATTTTAAATTCCACTCACCTATGGTGGCCAATTTTGGATAACAACATTTTTGGCACAAACTCATGAAAGAATTCTATGTTCTAGCCAAATGAACTAGAACTATGGGATTTTGAATTACTATCTTGAATTTGTTAAGCCTTAATTATATTTTAAGCATTCACATATTCTTCTATGAAACTAAATGTATTTAGGTATCTATCCATGTCTTTTTATGATTTGTTCATTTTAGTTGTGTGTCATGTCTTTTATTTTTGAAAAAAAATGGGCATGACATGAAATATGTTAGTTGCAAGCTCATGGGTATCCTCAAGATGCTCCTCAAGTTTTATTGTCAATTTATATTCTTACAACTCTTTAAAAACATTAAATTATTACTTCCATGTCTATTCTAAGTTCTATTTTGTCCCCAAGAGGTTGAGTGGGATAATGTATTTTGACATATCAAACTTATCTTCATATATTGTAATCTCTATTATGTCTTTATTTTGCACTTTAGGAGTAAATGGTTTGATAATATATTTAATTACTAAATGATGTCAAATTAATTCTTCCATATATCATTATCAATATCCCCTTGAGGATCCTTTAGATTGGGTAGAATGGTATCCTTTTATTGCATATAATAGATATCTAAACTTGATTCTCCCACATGGTCATACACATCAACATCATAATAGTACTTTTCCTATTCATCAAAATAATACTCTGGAATACTTTCTGTTAGTTTATTAGCATTATAATTATCAATATATACTTTTTGAATAAGCATAAGGTCTTGTATACTTGAATTCTCCTCAAGTATGAAATTTTTTCCCAATTCTATTTTTCTTATATGGTTATAAGGATCAAGTCCAAGGTGTTCCTTTATTTCAATAAGAGATTCAATTTCTTTAAGGATATCATAATATTTTTTCCAAGCCTCATAAAATTCTCTTTGAGTCTCTAAGGCTTTATCAACACTTACCTGATTCTTAGAATAAGGATCACCTTCATTTACCAATGTAACCTAAAGTAACTAATCTCTTATGATTATTTTATCTATGACAAGTTGAGTCCCATATACTTCAAGTTCATTAACATTCTCATTTTTCTTTGTTGGAACATTATGCCATGTAATAGTCTGAAACTCCTCAATAATGACAAAGTATAAGTATCAAGTTTTATAAAGTTATTTATTTGACTCTATAGCTCTTTTAAAACTCTCTCGAGGCTTCAAAATACTAGGAAACATAGAGTCTTTTTCATATATACAATAAGAATTTAGGCTTGTATCTTCCTTATTAAATATACAATTACCTAAACCTAATTTCTTAATGATCTTGTAGTGATCATTTTCATGATGTGTAGTTACCCATTCATCAATAAATAAATTAGGTGTGCCTTAAAGGAGGGTGGATGGTTCATGAATATGGACAACCTCTTCTTGATAAAAAATTATGAAATTAGTACTAGAAATACTAGGCATATAGGGCTCTAAGTGATATTGGGAAATTGGCTTAGACTTGATGATTACTCTAATGACATATGAAGTCCTAAACAACACACGGGACCAATTTTATGATAAGTATCCTCTAATCTTAGCTGTGAACTACCTAGATAGGAATAATGAAAAGTAGGGATATATATATATATACATATATATATAAATATATATATATATATATATATATACATATATATATATATATATATATATATAAATATATATATATATATATATATATGCATATATATATATATATACACATATATATGTATATATATATATATATATATGTATACATATATATATGTATATATATATATATATACATACATATATATATATATATATATATAAAATTAAAACATATTGATTTATTTAGACATTATGGAGAACATGCAACGTAAGATTTAATCCTTTGACCACACCAATTATTTTGGTAGTTGTACCATATAACTTCATCACTCTCATAGTGTTTAATTCATACTTTAAGCCTAGTCTATCAAATACTAGCTTAGGCATCATATAACTACTTTCACTAGAGTCAATCGTGCAATTATGAACTAAATAGTCACCTATCAACAAAGAGGAAAAAAGGAGGAGGCATATCACTTACATTTGATTGTCCTCCCTTAGACTGAGATGAATCAATAGGGACTAATTTTGGTTCATCTATATTAATAAGAATTGATTTTTCCTTTGTTTTCCCAACTAAAAGCTAAAATTTAGATAGTGATTTTTACAATAAATTCTTATGTCCTACAAGGGATAATGTATCCCATAGAAATATTGACATTTTACTTCTTCATTTGTTCAATGATGTTGAAAGGAATGCCATTAACATTTTTATATAATTTATGAGTAGAAATAGTCTTTTATTGTAATAGATGGATTTTGATCCTCATACTATATTTCACTCTTCATGAGCTAATTTTAGGATTGTAGTTTATAAGAGGTAGCCTTATTTAATTGGATACTTCATGAGGTTGTAGGTAAAAAATCTAATCAATTTAGGGTTGTATTTATTTATTTATAGATTAGCATAATTTCAATTGAGATGCCCCCTAGTTTATTTCTATTAGTGGTATCATGAATAATTATAGAGTCAAAAACTTGACCAATTAGAGGAGATGGTTATTCATCCATCACTCTCTTCCTAGAGCTTGTGTTATGAGCAATTAGATTTCTTGCTTTGTATACCTCCTCATTATGATTTATTAAACAATTCACCTTGTTTCTAATTTAAGAATGTATAATTAGTTTTCACCTAAATTTGAGAAGCTTCTCTTTGAGGTGGTGCTTTAAATTGTGTCTCTTGAGAAGGTGCTAAGCTTTGCACCATCAATACTTGATTGAGAACACCATTAGGATAGGTTGTCTAATTTTGTGGTTGGATAAATAAATAACACCACTCATATTATTAGATAAGGTTATTATAAATAGGTATAATTTAATTTTATGCATTAAGATCAAGGGGATTATGGATTTTATAAGGTTTAGCATGGGTGATAAGTATTTATGCTTGATAAGTTCCATGGAATGGTTTCCTATTTAGTTAGAAAAATTGATTATAAGGATGATAAGATTTTTTTTCTAGATGTGTTTCCTCTTAAAGGCAACCAAATAATTTCCAAAGTTTTGAAGTAAACTCTCCACCTCATAAAGCTCACTAAGAGGGGCTAGTGTTTGGCTAGTAGGTTGATTTGTAGACATAGGAATAGGGGATAAATTTGGTTGGGTAGGTGGTGTAAGATTAAATTTAAGAAATATGGGCATGGGTGCTCATAGTGTTATATTTATATCCTATATAAGATAATTCTCAACCCTAATGGCTACTTCATAGGCATTTAGAAGTGTCCTACCACCCATGGATTGTATCATAGTTGAGATGTCACTATTTAATGCTCTTAGATAGTATACAAAAACATATTTAGGTGTAGGCCTTACCAAATATGGGATCTTATCCCATTTACTCTAAAATTAGAAGTTGAAATAAGACATATACTCATGTGGTTCTGTCTTAATGGTTGTAAATTGCTTAACTAGGGATAGATGATCTAATTTGTCTTAAAACTACTTACACAATTCCTATCCAAGCCCATACTATATGTTAACATATTTCAACTTTAAACCTATGTATCATTTAAATTCCTTACCCTTAAAGGAGGAAACTAACAATCTAATGGTCACATTTTCTTGGAAAACATGATATACTGAGTAAATGTTTACAACATATTTGATGTGTTCAATGGGGGTAGTTGTGTCCTCTCAGTGAGAAAAGGAACACTTTTTAGGGTAGCTATAATTATGTCATCATGTTGGGTATGGTTTAATGGACTTCCCCCATTAAAGATAACAAAATCTTGGTTTATAGGAATAACCATATGAAGCCATATAGGTGTTAATATCCTTTGTTAAGGTGAATTGGTAGTATAAGAAGGTATAAGGTATAAATCAATAATATGGAATCTCTTCCTTCATATATAATCAAATGTCAACTTATAAAAATTAGCTTCTTTACCTTTAGAGGATGACCTAGTAGTTGTTTTTGGCACTATATCTTGGTGCTAGTTTAGAACCAGGGTTTTATAAATGTAATTAAGAGTAACCCAGTGTTGGATTTTAGTGTATAATAGCTAAAACCTACAATGAATATCATTGAATCCTCAAAAAATATCTTTTATTATCTAAGTAGTAGGTTCCATAAAGCATGCCATAAACTATTATCAGGCTAGAATGCACCCCTTGGATAAGTAGTTTTAGGACTTCTCCTTTCAACTAATATAATGGGATAAATTTAAGGTTGTGGGTTACCTATGGTTCGATTGAACCTCCAAAGAGGGTTGGCTCCCTTGAAGAATCACCTAAACTAAAATTAATACTACTAAAACTATAATGAAAAGGGAGAAAGAGATCATAAAGAAAAGAAATGAAATCAAAAGAGGTGACACACTAATGACATTATGTACCCTATACAAGATTTTGAATAAAAATATAAGACTTAATATGGATTATAATTTCCTTACAAACTCTTCAAATTAGTCTCTTCATACATAATTATTTCATATGGAGGTTATGATTCTATGAGTAGGACTTGAAGGTATAACTAAGAAGCCATATATAAGACATAATCAACTAGTTTCCATAAAAATCCACTAACATATACAACTTCATCATAGTAGATGACCTATATAAGTTCATCTTATTGATAGAAAGGTGAAAAATAAAAGACATACAAGAGGGAGAAATATTTCCACTACACATGTAAATCAACTAAGTATTGAAACCACATAATGATATTAGCATGAAGAATGTAAATTTTAGTTTTATATTTATTCAAAAGGATTTAAAAACCAATAATACAAGTGGGAAAATTATTGTCATACATAATGGAGGGATACAATGGGAGACATTATTAACCCTTTTTATAATAAAATGAGTATAAAATAACTACCAAGATACATAAATGCAGATATTACAATCATATTTGAGCCTATTCATGAGTAAAACAACTAAAAATTAGGCCATTATCTCTTTTTTAATTCCATCAAACCTATTATAATGAATATCACCTAAAGAGTGTGGTGTAGGAGTGGAGCAGAGGGATTTAAATTTGCCAAATTTTTCCTTAGTTATTGGAAACTCCTACTTCTTTCTCTAACTCACCCCATTTACACTTCCTTATGAATTCAAAAATTAGTTGCATGGTTGACTTGGGCTGATCACTACTTGACCTCATGGGAGTTACTTCTTTAAGGTATTCTTCAATGTTATTTTTAGGCCTAAATCATGATTTATAAGCATGGAGGGGAATTTAGTGAGTAGTCACATGTTGATGGATCACCTCCTATACATATTGATTATCCATTATGATCTTGAATGGCCTCAAATCTACACCAAATCTTGATTTACCAATTTACTTAGCAAATATCAAACTAAAAATTATTTATATATACCTTATACTAACCTTGAATAAATATATAAGGTTGGTGTTGCTCCTCAAGATCTTGATCTTGCATCTCTAATCTTGAAAAACTTACAAATTATTAGAGTTCTAATTTTCCATGCCTCTTAATGCCTAGTGTCCCTCTCAAAGTAACATCGTGTCTTGTTTAGGCCTTGAAAAGACTCCACTATTGATTGGTCATATCATCATGACCTTTCTTGGTGGATTGAATCATCATAATTATAAGATATACCTTTAATTTATTCATAACTTACAACATCAACTTGGAGGCTCTTGAACCTTCCATCAATCTAATATCAAGCCAATCTTTAATCATTTGTTCTATCATAAGTATTGCTTGATAGGCCTTAAATTTCAAGGCTTTAGTAGACCTATGATTTGAATCTTGAAGACTCATCACTTTATATTTTCATCACTTAAATCTTTTATTTATCATTTTTAGGTGTCTCTCCAATTGTGGTTTTAGTTTCAAACCTATAGTTCTTCTTTTCAAGCCCAAGACTTCTGATAATGTTTCAGTTTTATACCCCTTTCTCTCTTATGTGTGTAGAACCATTATAGGGAATGCCTTTATAAAGGTTTATAAGATCATGAAGTCTATTATTTCATATTGAATAAGGCAAAAAACCTCTCAATAATCTCTCTCTAATATAATACTAACTTGTATTTACCATTGAAGACCATTCAGAGTAATTTAGATAAGTTTGTCATCTTTAACTAATTAGCAGACTTGTACATCCATTTTTTCCTTGATAAAATATTGAAAAACTTGATTAGGTACTCTATTGGGTGTTAAATACGTGTTACAAATATCCTTAGGTGTTTTAAGCCTTATATCCTATTATAATGTGATAAAGAACATAAAAATTGACCTTGGGGTTTAATGAGGGTTTAGGGGTAGTCTACCTCTTAACAATGATTCATGGATCTCATAATTTAATTATTATTCTTAACACCTATATAAAAATCTTAGGAACCCTCTCCACTTTCTATAAGAACCATAAGAGGTCATACATTTTCTATATTGAGCTTTAGTCATTTAACTTATCTGATTCTACACATTTACTATCTCTCATTCATCTTATTAAAGATCATTCATAGATTTGAGGGATTTTTTCCACCATATAACTTTTGAAAAATTTATTTTGATAACATATCCATCTCCTATGATTACCAATCTAATCTATGCACTTGTATAATTTAGTTGGCATGTGCCTAAAGTTTACCACTCTCCTCTCCCAACTAGCTTAATGCTCCCTCAAAGTTCTTCTCCAAGTCCAAAAAGTTTATCCAACCTATAATTCACTCCAAAAATGTCTCTCATGTCCTCATGGATCCTATTTAACATGAAAAAATCCTTTAAAACTAGGTTTTTTCACACTTAGTTTGTACAACAAGACTCTTGAATGGGTTTAGGCTAGATGATTGTCCCCCATCCCTCTTATATATTATTATCAAGTCATTTGTAAAATTAAATATTGGGACAAGAGGACACAACATAAAAATTTCACCTTAATCTTGTTATGGATACCTTAAACTATGTTAAAATACCTTAAACAATGTTAAGTTACCTTAAACACTATTCAGAGCCATTCTAAACACATGACTAAAGGGTATTAAACCATGTGTAATCTTGTTAACACTTTTTTCACCCTTATAGATCATGACAACTTCAAATTATTTTATAATACCTAGATAACCTATAGATATCCTTGATCATGATCCCAAATGCCTCCAATATTAAGATTCTATGTAGAACCTACACTTCATTCTTTTGATAATTTTATTTCTTTTCTATAAATATGCCAATGAATCAAACCTTTCATCTTTTGACTTATATCTTATCTTAACAGGTTTGAATCAGTGAATATTTCTTTGACTTGTTTAGGATTCTATTTCTATCCATCATCCTCTCTAAGAACATTTTAAACTTGAAAAATGTTTAAACTGATAAAGATGAGCACTAATTTGTTGAATATAGTAGGCAGACTATGTTCTTGGGGGACCATATGGGTAATGGTTTGAGAAATGTTAAAACCTCATTAATTTATTGAGATCCATTTTTGACTTAGTTTATAAATGATCTAAACATGTTCCTCTGACTTAAAACCTCACTTAATATCTACTTAGATGTATATATAATCTCTTGCCTATCTATAAGCTCTTCTATACTATTCATATAAACTTAGCTTCTTATCCATCCTACATTCTATTGAGATCATTTATTGAAGATTATAACTTAGTTGGTTTCCTCTCATCCAATTCTTTAATAATATTTTCCTATATTCTTATACTAGTGTGTCATTGGAATTTACTAAACCCTAGTCACATACTTATAACTAATTACTTTCTTGGTTGGGTTTGTTTAATAGCCTTCATCTTGACACTATAGAGTTAATAAGGAGACATTTATATGTTATTTAGGCATCAATTTTCATGTAAATTTGAATAACCTCTCCCCTATAAGTCTTCTTTAACCTTTAATAGTCATAATGGCTTCAAACTAGGCTAAGATACCCTTGAGTTGAGCACCTTATAGAATATACCTTCATAGACTTACAACCTGGTATTTTGAAACTTGGAGTTTCCTCTATTTTGAATTTGAGATGACTTATTATGAGGTAAGTACCCTATTATATGATATGTATGATAATAAATAAGGTTCTTGTATTTGGTTTATGGCCTCATCCTCAAGGAAATATCTTAAAATCATTACAAACCTGCATTGTGACCTTGTAGACATGTAAATCCTCATGTTGACCATCTAAACATTGCCATTGTTCTTATGAAACACTTGCAACCTTGAATTTTGGATCAATTATATCTTCATTTTTAATGATACCATGTTTAGTAATTTCCCTTCACCATTACAACTCTATTTTACATTCATGAAGGGTTTGAAACTCTTCATGCATCAAGCTTTAATAATTTCCTCATCACCACCTATAATTACTCATGTTATTTAATAAGTTTAAGGACTTTAACCTTAATTTTAAAGTGACTTATATATTATATGAATCCTCATTAGATTACTCTATCATACCTAACTCTTTCATATCCTCCTAAACCATGCTCTAAGCTAGAAGATTCTATTAAGACCCTTGAGAGGTGGTGTGACTTCTTTGGATTTCATCTATTCTTTATACATTTGTACAAAAATTTACAATTCTCCTATGGTTGGAAAAATTCCTTGACATATAATAAGACATATGGGTAATATCATGATTTATTTAGTCATCTATTTTATTCTAAAATATCTTTTAACAACCCCCACACCTTCTCAAAGGCCTATAGAACTCCAAATTAAAACTCTGAGTTTGTAAACCTATGTATGAATCTTTATAAACCTACCAAGGATACCTTAAATAATCATAAACAACCTTAATCCATGTTAAAATATTAAAGATAATTCCAAAACCATTGTAAACATTAATTAAGGGGTATTGAACCATTATACATACTTTTGAAGAATTCTTGTCACCTTTGGCACAAGCCATCACATGGCATAATCATAACATAACACTCTTAAAATCTCTCTAAGAAGAAAAAAATTCCTCATATCATATAGACATTCTCCACATGCCTACAACCATTCTAATCCATTCTAATCCACTTTGAATTAATTTTCTTAAGTCGATATCCTTATTCAAGTGGCATGGAGGAAGAATAAGAGGTTTGGGCTTGGTTTGAGGTTTTGCCTTCAAGGAAACATTTTAAAATCACTTTAAACTCCATCAATGCCTTATAGACCTATTTTATGATGTTTAAGACTCTAATCCTTCTAAGAACCTATATGTGGGTTTCCTTAAAAACATGCATATTTCACTCATTTGGATAATTTTATGACTTATATAAATATAATTAGGTCTTAATATCCTTTTATAGGTGAAGAGCCCCCAAAAATATCATGAAACTACCCTTCTTTAATTAGCAAACAATAAAGTCATCATTTGTCCTTGGATCACGTATGAAACCCTTGACTAGTTTTCATGCTTTGAAATGTCATGAAGGTATATCAATATGTATTTATCAAACCTAAAAAACCTTCTTTTTACATCTATACCATCAAAATAAGTTCAAAATGACCAAAGGTTGATCCATGGGCTCCTAAGGTTTTAGGGATCTTAGAGTATTCTTCCTTCTTAATAATGGTTCATAAATCCCCTACCTTAGTTATCTCTCTAAAAACCTATATTATGTGATTGATGATGACTTAATTTTCTCCAATAGTTGACTTAAGCCATGCAATAGGAGAAAGAAGATCTCTACCAAAACCCTACTCTAATCAATGACTTTTGAAAGCTATTCTAAATTATTAATGATTGTTCATAGCTCTAACTCCTTATTTATGCCTCCCAACACTTGAAAAATAAGGAGTTAGAGCACCTAAGAAGATAGATAAAATGAGAGTAAACTAGGTAACAAAAATTCTCATCCTACTAAATAACTGAGAAACATAGAAAATGTACCTTAAGTAAGAAAAGTAAAAAATAGAGCAAACCAAGCGCATATGAAACCAAAATAATGGAACTAATATTAATGTAAGAGAATTAAAAATCTATACTTAGACAAATATGGAAAAATAATAAGAACATAGACAACATTGAGGAAAGAGAAGTAACAACCCATTCTCAATCAATAATGGAAAACATAAAGTAATGAAAAAAAATGTCTTGTAAAAAGATGAAAAATAAAATTCAAAAACCCAAAAATAACCAATAGAAATCTAATTAGTATTATACCATGATTAAAAAAGTATCTCTTAACCACTCAATTATTAGTCTTTGATTATAATTATATATGAACTAAGACAATCATTTTATATGTCTGAAATAGATGAAGAATATAGAATATAGAAGTCAGATAAATATCTATAGACAAACATACCTATAAATGGGTATGTTAAATGGGTGGTGGGGAAAATTAATGTGGAACAAAGGTGAATAATCATATAAAAAACAATACACTCAAATAAAATTGGCCAAACAAAAATACTTTTGACATTAAGGACTCTAGAGAAATCATCCATCCACACCAATTTGGGTTAATAAATGAAATATAAATATAATGCCATGAAGGATATATGTACAATAAAAATAAAAATGGACCTACCTTCCCATGCTATGTTCCCCATTTTTTAAGACCTCTTATAGATCCATTAGTCTAATGTGATGATTGGGTGCTTGCATTAAAAGGTAGGTGGCACTATAAATATATTTTTGAAAGTATGAGAGATCCTACCCTAGTATAATATCGTATTTCACCCTAATGGACATTTAATCTATCATGAAGCCAAATATGGATTTTGATTTTCAACTAAGATAGGATATATGTCTGATAATAATCACATATTTTGGTGTGGTTTTGACTTTTGAATGTTTATTTTTACCTTTTAATCATTGCCTTTTTCTAAGGATTTAGTTTTTCAATTTTATGGATTTTATCTATCCCCCCTGCATAAAAAATTATATATATAAACATGGGTGTTAAAATGCCTGTCAATAGATAGCATATACTTGGTAGCTAGGAAAAATAACTTAGAGAGCAAGGTGTCAAGACTGTAAAACATTATAAAAAATGTGATATTGAAACTGAGCTTGGTGTGCCATTAGTGAAATTGAATATGGGAAAGGATGGAATTGAACGTATAATTAATAATTTACCTCAAATCATAAAAATAATGTGTAGTGTGAAAATGGTACAATGATAGGTAATAATGACTCATCATCATAAGGAATAGCATAAATGAGTAGAGATATGAGAATATATTATTAGAGTTGTTACCAAAATAATATATGAATAATTTTAGAGTATTAATTCACATCCTAAATCATTGCTTAATTTATTTTGGAAGACATTTATCTAAGATTATAGATATAAATAATTTATAAAATTAATATTTATGAGAAAGTCATGGTCCTATACAAGGTCTTAAATTGAGACTACAAAAGATAAATCAAATATGTGTAAAAATTAAGGATAACATAAGAGTATTTTTTGAGGAAGTCCTAGTCCCATCCAAGGTACTACACTTCAAATAAAAATAAATAAATCCAAAATAGGTGTTAAACAAATTAATTTTGTAAATTAATTATCCAATAACTCAAAGGAGACTTGAAGGCTGACTAGAAAAAATGCAAAATAAATTATATATAATAGTAATAATAAGTTTATATATACCAATGTACCAATGATATATATATATATATATATATATATATATAAAATAAGTTTATATATACCAATGTACCAATGATAGGAACTAAGGCTATGGAAATGGATGTAATGTGATACTTTGAGAAGCTTTGAAATACCTACAAGAAGTGTTAGCACCACAATATAGACTAATATATAAAAGGCATATAAGATAACAATAATGTTGGAAGTGACATTTTAGTCAAAATATTTATTTAAAAATTGAGCATTAGTGGATTATTTAAAAATGTGTCCTTTATTAGTTTTTAATCTTTAGTTACTAAGACCAAGAATGTATTTTACCAAATAGGGGTCCTACCATTTTTGTGCATATTTGCATTATTTTTCAAGGGTATAATATAACTTAAGGAATAATTCATTAACATTAAAGGTATGAAATTTGAATTTTTAATATGTTATTTGGAAATTTGGGCTTTGTATCAGTGATAATGTAATAAAACACTCATGTGATGTTCATAAATAAGGTTTAAAGCATGTATAAGGTCCTCATTAATTTATTCATTGGGGATAATTAATTGAAGAGAGATACATAAATATGTTAGTTTAACTTCTATAGGTAATAAATATTTAAAGTCATATACTAAATAAAATGGTGTTACCCTAGTAGCAATACAAATGCTATTATGATAAGCCCAAAGTTCAAGATAAAGTTTTAGGTGCTAATCAAAATGAGAATATTTAATTGTATTTTGTAAGATGTTATTAATAATTTTAATAGTGGCCTTTTCTTGGACATTACATTGAGTATGATAAGGTGTGGATAATTAATGTGTGATTTTGAATTTAGCACATAATAGTTTCATATCCTTATTTTTTCAATTCCAACCATTGTTGGAAATAATGGTGTGGGGAATTTCAAATTGATAAATTATTTTATTAAGTATAGATTTGGATATAGTGATACTTGTGACATTAAGAAGGGGAATATCTTAAACCCATTTAGTAAAACACTCAGTGTCCATGATGATGAAGATGTGACCATCTTGAGAGCAAGGTAATTTACCAATGATGTCTAATACCCACATGGAGAAAGGCCAAGGAGATTATAATGTTTGAAATTTGTCTAGGGGAGAGTGGATAATATCATCTTGAAAATGGTAGGGATTAATTTATTAACAAATGTGATAGTATATTTTTAAAGTGTGGTCCAAAAATATCCCATGCATAGGAATTTAAAGGATGTAGCATATCTACTATAGTGACCAATACAAATTACACCATTTCTTATTCAAAAAGGTAAGGAGCTTAATCTTGAGTGACATAATGAAGGTACCTTCATTATTACAATAATAAAGGACATCAGGTTCTAAGACATACTTGTAATCTTATTTTTGAATTCTAGTTTTTCATGAGAATTAGTGTCCATAGGATAAGTGTGATGCCTGTTAAATTGGATGATATTATTATACCATGGGATTTTTTGGATAGTGATATCCTCAATATGGAAGATAAGAGAATACTTTTTTGTTGATAATGAAGATAGTAATTTTTCTATGTGGATGATAAATTGGGAATCATGAAGAGCTTGATGAGGGTGAAAAAGAGAGTAAAATGAATAAGTGATCTATTTATGGCATTCTAATCTTATGGAATTGGTTCTATAGTGAAATATTTGAATTATTTAGTAAGAGTAGTGAAAATATGATGACAAGTAATGGGATTCTAACTTTTTCACTGATAGCCATCATTGAATTGACAAAATATGAGTTTTAAATCACCTAAGAAATGTATTAAATAGATGTATAAAATAATGGAGGATTGCATGCCTAGGATGAGATATTTATACTTAACCATGTTTTTAGTATCATCAAAGGTTTATTATAGAACAATAGGTATGAATTTTTTATGAGGATTAGTTAAGACACATCCTGACCCAACTCCTTGAAGACATTTAACACCATTGAAATAGAGTGCCCAAGTATCTTTATGTAAGTAAAATGTAGCTTTAGGTACTCTTCAATTATTATTTTGGATTTGGTTTTATAAAATAGAGTTTTTGGTTCATTTGATTGTCTATTTTGAGATTAGCAATAAAATTGTGTAAATAATTTTTGAGAAAAATGTCTTGATTTAAACCTTCAATGTATAATATTTAATCATTAGGAAGAGTATCTTGAATATGAACAATAGATGGTATAAAATTGGTATAAATTTGATCACCAATTACTTGGCCTTTAAATATTTTTTGCTTAGTGATTCACAAGTCAAATTCCATCAAAATAACCATCCATTTTTTAATTCTATCACCAGGTAATAAATATTTTGAGAATAAATAAGGAAGAGGATTAGAATGGATGATGACATGATTTTTTTGATAGATAATGTAATGGAATTTTTTTAGATGAAAATAAATGGAAACATAGTCACATTTGTCTTTGGTATAATATGTATCATAGTTTATTAGTGAAAAACTAGTATAATATATGACATACTCAAGGATTTTTTCATCTTTTTGGGAAAACATTACCTGAAATGATATGGGGGTAGAGGACGTGTACACAATGAGAGGCCCATCATTATAAGGAGGTCAAAGAGTGGGATGATTTAGGAGTGATTATTTCATATTATCAAATTATTTTTGATGTGAATCAATCCATTATAGAGTTATACCTTTCTTAAGAATAGAATATAATGAATATATATAGTAGGCCATTTAAATAATGAAACATTAGATTGCCCCAAGTTTACTAAGGTATGTTCATAAGTATGGTATAGAATGAGGAATAGGCATGTTAGTAATGGATTTAGTTTTATAAGTATTGACATTAATCCCATGTAAAGAGATTAAGAAGCCTAAATTTTTTTTGTAGGTAACCTAGAATACACATTTTTTAAGAATTGAGTCTAAATTTGTATTTGATAATACAATCAGAAATTATATCTTGTGAAGATGATTTTAGTGATGCTTGGATATCATGACAAGGTCATCTAGATAGGTTTCAATTATTTTATGTCTGATATCATGAAATATATGTGTCATTGCACATTTATAAATGGAACCAACATTTTTAAAACCAATGGGCATTTTGATGTAATAATAGATGCCCTATTTTATTGTGAAAGTGGTTTTGTGTTCATATTCAAGGGAGATATTATTTTGATTATATCGTAAAAAACCATCTATTAGAGATAACATTTCATAGACAATGGTGGAATCAATGATGGCATAAATTTATGGTAAAGGAAAGTTATCTTTGAGAAAAGCTAAGTTAATATTATGAAAGTATATACAAATGAGAATAACCAAATTGACTTTACTATGAATGGGAACAATGTTTGACACCCATTTAGATTAATCTATAGGTTTTATGAATGTAATGTTTAAAATATTGATGATTTATTTATGACATAAGGTAGAAATACTAGGAGGGAATGTACATTGATTTTGATGCATGAGGTTTGCATTAGGATAACTAATAATATTATGGAAAATAATACTAGGGTAAATTATAGGCATATCTTCATATGACCAAGTAAAATATTCAAAATATTTATTGAAGAATAAATGAAAATTATCATGTTCTATAGGATGAAGTTCTTAGCAAAAAAGACTAGGCTGAGAGATAGTAGTGGTTCTATAATTAATTTCCATAGTTTCATCTATAACCATATAATTTTCATCTTGGAATTGATAGGGAAGAATACGAAGAGAATAAATAGGTTATGTTTTAGGATCAATACTAGTAATGAAATTATTTAAATAGGGAGCTTTTTTGTCAAAATGGCTTAGCTTATGATGTTGGCATGGGAGTTGAGGTTCACGAGCATGGAGTAGTTCTAAAATGGATTAATCAATAGGGAATGTGTGTAAGGTTCCATAATATTTCAAATTTAATTCAAGATCCAATTTTTCTTTGTCTTTATTACCAAATTTAAAATGTATTTATCGAGTACCTCAAGCTTATGGATGCAATTTAATTTAAAGAGTAGAGTTGTGAGATTATTCAATAGAGGCTAGTATTAAGATAGTGGGAGAAATCATATCATTAGTGGTTATTAAATTATGGATAATAGATACAAAATTAGTTTGTATAAGAAGTGTTGAAAATTTTGACCTCAAAGGTCAAATTTTCACCCCTACCATTCTAAACTTTGCATATCATTCCAATTTGTCTTATGAGTCAATGGGTTGGTCTTGAAATTCCTTAATATGATTATTGGGAACTATATTATCTTAGCATGTCATGTAAAAATGAACATGTCTATTTGGTTGTGCATTTAATAAGTGTGTTTTAGAAGTAAATCAAAGCTAAAGGATTACTAGAAAATGATTTATTTTGTGTCAAGGTCATCCCATCCAAATTTGGTGTCTTGATGAGTTTTCTATCTTAAGATATATGCCTTTAAAAATGGTATAATGGTGTGAGAGGTGCCTATGGATGTCAATTTAAAGCCATAAAAAGTAGCCATTTGGATTTAAATTCTTCAAGAGGATCTTAAAGTTGAACATAGGGATGCCAAGTGTTAAAGCCTCACTCAATTAGATCATAGATCAGTGACATGCAAGTGATCTCACAAAGTTAATAAGTTAAGAAATATATACATTAAACCTTTAATTATGCACTTAAAGATCAATGGTGAGCTCAAAGTCAAAAGGTTAGCAGATCTTTAGTTTGAATGAGAAGGTACCAAGTGTCATTATCATAGTGAAGATGGATATTAATGGTGCATGTTTGATCAAGTAGACCAAAGATCAATAAAGTGTATTTATTCATATAAGAACTGATCAACATAGTGGATCCAATTTATAATGTCAACAAGCTAGATTAAACACAAGGCCACCATGTGGCATAAACACATTAATCAAATGTAGACTGACAGTAGGGTCTAAAGGATGTATGTGGGACTACAAAGTGTCACATCTTAGAAAGTTGGGATAAATATCAATGTGAGGATACCAAGTGGCATAATTTAGAAACAAGATCACATATCAATGACTAATAATGAAGGTAAAGACCAAGAGACTCTCAAGGAAATCAATAGAGAAAATTTGATCAATTTATAGTGGGTACAAGGTGAAGACACATGTCTAGATTTATAATGATCTTATAAGCAAAAACATGGCAAGGGAATGCCACATAGGTAGACACATCAAATTAATGGATTTTATGAACATGAGTAGGTAAATGTATAAATGCGAGATCAAAATATGATCTAGGTTACTAGAGTAAGATATTTATATTTATATGCTACATTAAATCTCTGTTGAAACTCTCAAGATCCCTTAGACATAAATTTTACGTCTTGTTTATGACCAAAATACTAGGTAGCCTATATATTTTCATTAAAATTATGGCTATATGAAAACCAATAGGGGAATTTATTTTCATCTATAGTAGACCTATGATTTAGGGTTTGAAGTAGGGGTAGAGTTGTGATTATGAAAGGAGTGTCTTATCTTTTGACATAGTCATATCATTCATTTTCAGTAGGTACATGTAACAACTAAAAATAGACATAGTCATAGCTCTGTTAGATCCATGGATATGAGGATTTTGTCTTTATAATGAATTCAAGTGAAGGATGGAATAGAAATCCAAGAGAGAGATATAGTGGTTAGAGAGTGCAAGTGGAGCATTCAATGAAGTTTTAGGGTCATTGGGGACTTTCCCTTTTCAAGCAGATCATGGCTCATCACCTTTAATGAGTTCTTGTCTTCTAGTGTGTTTCTAAGCCAATGAGAGGACTTGCAATCCATTTAGAGCTAATGAAGGTTAATTTGTAGAGTAAGGATTAGTGTTACTTGATTAAAAGTGGTTGAGCCTCATTTTATTGACTTTTGTCTGCTCACTTCCCTCTCTATCTTCCCCTTTTCCTATATATCTCCCATTTCTTCCCTAATAAAAGGGAGACTCTTATGCTTTAGGCATGCCTAGGCTATGCTAAGATTATTATTAAAACACTTATTTGATAAAATAAAGGACCTAATTCCTCTATTTTCAAGCTAAATTGAAGTGTGTTCTATGAATTCATTAATGTAATTAATTGAATGTATGCTTTCCTTTGCCTCTACCTAAGTTTTCTCATCTTCATGAAATGTCTTATAGCTTTCATAGGGCATTATAATTGCAATATATAGTTTTTTTATTTGTTTCAAAGTTGAAAAGACATGAGATCTTCCCTCTCATGTTAGGTTGATAGCTAGTTCATTCCTTTTTGTGAAATACTCATGTGAAAGCTAATCAAAGAGTGAGTGAAGTGATATTTGTAGGTTTTAAAGTGTCTGATAGTGTGTGTTTTATGCAATTTTAGGTGTCAAAAACATTGGTTCATCACCTTTTTAGATCTCTTTGTAACCCTTTACCCCGTTTATATCCCTTTTCCAAGCAAGAGATTAGTTTAGGTGATCCATCAAGAGGAAGTCATCCCTCTCTAGAGGTTCAACCCCACTATAAGATACCCATAGCCTAGGGTTATTCCAATTTTATGGCTTATTTAGATAGAGAGCTTAAAGAACCCTCTTCAAGGGTGTAAATTAAGAACACAATAGTTTTTGACGTGCCTAATGGGACCCATTCTCCTTGGCATAATTGAAGTTTAGAGTTGAGGAGAATTATTTGTAATAGAGGAAAACATACATCTTCATCATTAGAAGATAAAGATTCTTTAGATTATCAATTTCATAACATCATTCATGTAATACTCTCATGCTAAAGGTTACCACAAAGTTAGCTAGTAAAGTTATTCCTCTTGAATTCATTGAGTTGCCTTCTACTTCATATAAAAGAGTAAGTTTAGTAGGATGAAACTATTGGCCATTTTTTGGCCCACATATCAAAGTTTACCTAAGTATGGAAAATGAAGATTTCAAACAAGAAAATGGTAAGCCTTTAGGAGGAATTTAGGTTTTCCAGTAGTGACAACTTCATGTTTTTAAAAAGCATAGTGCACTTCAGGTTTCCATTAGTGCTTGGCTTCTAAATGTTTTACAAATAGAAGTAATTTAGGTTGAAGAACTTGAATTATTCATAGATAGTGTATTTGAGGTTCTTTAGGGAGCACTACTTAAGTTGTGAGTAGTTAGAAGCCCAAAATGAGTAAAGGTGCTCGACATACCTGATTTGGTCTTGAAAAGTAATACTTCTTGGCTTATTCAAGTGATGAGTCTTTTTCAAAATTAAAATGGCATTTTTAAAATGTCGAAGGGGATTTTAGGGAAAAAGGGACTAGTCAACTTTTTTAAAGGTACACTTTAGTTTTTTGAAAGGGATTTTTCTTCTCCAAGTGGACAGTTGCAATTTTATCGAAGGGTATGTTACCCTTCAAGAGGACCATTTAAAAATTATTGAAGGGTATCTTTCCCTTTGGGAGGATAATTTGTGGAAGTTCGAGGGGACATGAAAAAAATATAAAGGGTCTCTTACCCTTCAAAAAAGTCCATTATGAAAAGCCTGAAGTGAAGTTTCCAAAGATAGATGTAGACAAAAAGTCTGAAGGAATTCTTTTAGATAAATTATCTTATGAAATTCCTTTGGGAGATTTGTTCTAAAGAAATAAGTTGAGAGGGAAGCCTAAGACCAAGTGTCTAAAGGAAATGACAAGCTAATAGATGTCTAAATCAAAGTAACCAAGTTTGAAAATGTTTAAGTCTTAAGGCTTTGGAAGAATCAAAGTGAAGAGACTTCAAGATGGACAATCCTAAAGTAAGTAGGCTTAGAGACCCAAAATTAATCTACATAGATTAAATCAAGTTTCTAAAAAGTAATCTATTTAAAAAGGATTTATAAGTGAAGGATCAAGGAAAGTCCAAAGTTGGAGAGGCCAAAAAACCCAAATTATTTTGCATAGAGTAAATTATCATTTTTCAAGGTCTCAAATTAAGCTTGGTTTGGCAACACTAGAATCATGATGCAATGAATGAAAGGCTACCACATGGTGTAACTAGTAAAAGAAAAGAGGCACAATGATGTTCAATAAACATGGGAGAGTCTAAGTGGCCAATAGGTGAGGTTATAAAGGATCTAATTTTCCATGGTTTATTGCACGTAATTATCATTTTATGCTTAAATGTGTCATACCAAGAAGAAACATTCTAGCTACTCATAACATGACATTTTAGACATGCCAAATAAAGTCTTACAGATGGGAGGGGCTTGAGAATATTGGGTGGTGATCTAGAATGGCACATTTATGAAAATCAATAAGGACAATAGGAAGTTCCATCCATATATTACTTCATATATTTTCCCTTTCTCTCTTCCCCCTTTTCTTTATAAATAAAGGCCTTGGAGCCTAGAAAGGTATCCCCAGACTATTGATAAAATCACTCTATAGAAATTTATTTGTAAAAGACTCTTTTGAATAAATATAAGGAAAAAAAAATATTTTTGGTCAAAGATAAGTGTTCATTTTTGGTTTTATTTGTAGAATGTATGATTTTTATTCATCACCTATATTTTCTATAAGCACCTTACTTTTGAGTCTTTTGATTTTATGCTAGATTGCATGAAGTGTATATGTGTCTAGTTCCCTTTTAAGTATACTAACTCAATGTTTCTCATAGAACTATTTTGTTATTCTTCAAAGCATAAATATCTTCTTCAACCTCCATGCAAAAGCTTCGTACCTACGGCCCTGAGATAAAACCAAAATAAGCTTGTGTCTTGTTTAGCTTCATCAATAGTTTTTTTCTTTTCTAGACCAAGTGGATCACTCTATTTTGGTGAATCACCTCCCATTATCTTAGGTTTATTTTCAAGTAATCCTCCTACCCATTTTCCTTGGCCATTAGTATAGTTTATTGTATAAATCAAGGAGTTGAACTGAAACACTTGAGGAACTAGCCTTATAAAAAGTCTAGAGGCTCAACCTCACCATAGGACACCCACATCCTAAGGTTGTTCACATTATTATAGCTATGAGTGAGAGAGATTGAATAACTCCCTCAAAAGGGTGAAAATCTAGTCTATAACAGAAACCTTATCCTTAAAGGAAATATTTATCTCCTTGTCATCCTATTGTCCTAAGTAATGTAATCTCTAGTATCGAAATGGCCATCAAAAACTAAGTGTTTGTTCTATCCAATAGAGGTAGTCCACTAAATTTATCCAATTTTGATGGCATTCCTATATCCACTCTTAAGAGTATCCCATTATTTTTAGGAGAATATCAAACAACTCCTATTGGGCACATCTAGGATGTTGCCAACCTTTGTTTAGTTCATAATGTTGTTCAAGACAATATAGCTATTAGATTGTTTATTGCTTCCTTCAATGGGAAAAAATTATAGTAGTATATAAATACTCCAATAAATTCTATTTCTACTTGGTATGAATTAGGTGTATCCTTTGTTGGATAATTTCAAGATATATATGATCACATATCCTTAGTCAAATAGTTGACCACCATAAATAGAGCTCCTCATGAGATCATGTTTGATTATAACCTCAAATTCCATAAGACATGGACTAGGATACCTATATTGATTAGACCATCCCTAGAATATTCCTTCTTATACTATCTCAAAGGCCTCATCTTTAATATTATTGTGATGATACAGTCAATGGGTGGTATTACCTTGCCAAATGCTTATGAGGTTGGGTAGAGAACATCTTGATACAAAATGGTAAGCTCTCTTTAAGGCCTCTAATGCCTATATTTTTAGAATTAAAGTGTATACCAGTTCTTAAAGTTCCTTAAATTCCATCTTTAGCTCCTATTCCATCCCTTAAAGATCATTTTATATCCCCTTCTAGTTAAGCTAGTGAGCTTGGAGAGTTA
The DNA here is from genome assembly GCA_037957365.1 of Torreya grandis. Taxonomy (NCBI): domain Eukaryota; kingdom Viridiplantae; phylum Streptophyta; class Pinopsida; order Cupressales; family Taxaceae; genus Torreya; species Torreya grandis. Next base: position 488,019 of record JARHVA010001445.1, read on the forward strand.
AAACCTTTGTTACAATCTTTTGGGAATGAAATAGTATAATTAAAAAGGTATTAATACTAGGCTAATATGCCTTATCAAAAACAAAATTAGACCACCTATTATCCATTTAGATATTAAAGGCCTCATTATCAAGGGTTAAGAGAAAATAGACCACCCTACCAATCACAAGGAGCGATAACTCAAGTTAAACCATATGTAGCTCTTGATCCTAGTGAACCTTCCACTTTAAAAAATATTTTTCCCACACCACCTCAAAACAACTTGATACAGGATTCAGGTTGGCATCCATTTAATCTTAATGATGCTCAAAACCAAGCATTGGTGTCACAAAACATCAATATGCCACAAATGACACAAGAAGAGTTTTCTCTTTAAGGATATCAATATAAAAAAAAATTGGTACCACAAGGATAAAATTAAAAAATTAAATGGTATCCTAATACCATTAATTTGAATTGGAAAATGGATGATCATGTTGCATTCAATCAGGGCATTAAGACTATCAATACAAATGGCTAGGTTATATCTCTAACTAGAGTAAAAAGAAGAGACATTTATGAAGCTCAAGATGTGAGTAATTATTTAGGTACCCATAATATTATTCCCAAAATTACCAAAGATCAACTTGTTTCCCCTACAACACAAAAAAATTAGAATGCATAGGTTGGAAAGGTTCATCAAGTACCTCTAGTTCATGAGCAACCAGTGGTTCAGAAAGTGTATCCAAAGGTTATTGGGGCTCAATTAAGTATATTATATCAAGTTAATAATTATAACATTATAATTATTATTTTAAATTACCTCTCTATTGTAGGATAAAAAGATATACTCATTCAATAACTTTCAACTATGAGAATTGTCTCCAAAACTAGTTGAAAAAGAAGGTGTCATCCTAACTAATTTAGATATACCAATTAAACAAGTATAATGGTAAATAATATGGTAAATTTGGACAAAAATAAGATAAAATAAAATAAAAATCCTCATTTTTACCTTTATTTGATAGTTGGTGACACTTTGGTTCAAAATTGTATGGTGGATAATGAAACCAGTAACACTATTATGCCTAAGCAAATTATAAATAAGTTTGGTCTTATTTATGAACCAAATACTAAAGGAATATTGAAACTGGATGGATCAACAATAAATAAAATAATAAATATTAAATATTTGAATTTAAAACTACATTATTATCCCAATGTTATCATTCAACAAGATGTAGTTATCGTGGACTTGTCTCCCTACTTTACTATGTGTCTATCAATGGACTTCACCTCAAAGATTGGAGGATAATTATCAACTAATTATAAATATTTTATTTTTAGAACCAGGTATATTATCAAGGTAATAATATATTTTTAACCTATTACATTTTTCCATTTTGAGCCATATATGCCAAGTATTGTGAACACTAACTACATCATATCGGATGAGGTGCTAAAAACTAGTGGCGTGGAAATTGAATCACCTTTAGATGGAGTTATAAATTTTTTCCTTGATGAGTGGTCCTATAAATTTTATTATCTTGATCCTTATGAGATACTTGAAGAAGGGGTAGTTGGTGTTTATTGTCTCAATTAGAATGATGCACTAATTCCGTCTATGATGAAGGATAATGAGTCTGGTGATGGCTTATGAAAATTATACTTTGATGGATCAAGGAATAAACATAGTACTAGGGATGAAATGATGCTTATTTATTATATCACATAATAATAGGGTGTGGGACTTGAGGATTATTAGACCTTAAATATTCATGAAATAACAAGATATGAGAATAAACATGTAGATAGATTGTCCACCATTGGGGCACAATTTAGTATCCCATCTAATATAAAAAGTGAAAAAAATTAGTCACACATTAAGGTGGTTGTAAATCCTTATATTTTGGATAACCATGAGAGTTGGAAAGCATTTGAATATGAAAAGCAAATTGTCAGGTTCTTGTAAGAAGAGGCTAAGTTTTCATCAAGAAATCAATCAAATTTATTTCAGTAGTATGGTGATCAGATTATGCAATTAAAAATGAATAAGCTACCCAAGGGATTGGTCACACTTGAAAACATATTCAGTTTTGATGATGAGTTGAGAAAGGAAAAGTCATCTTTGTCAACCAAGGAGGAACACTATGCCAATGTGGATATTATATCTAGTAAGATCTTAAAGATGGGTAAGGTATGTACTCCTTCACAAAAGGAATATTTCATTAAATTATGAATAATTTTTGTTGATGTGATTGCATGGCAATATAGTGATATCAAGGGATTTGATCCAAGTTTAGGCTAACACACCATTGAGTTAGAGGCTGAAACTAAACTAGTGTGACAAAGACAAAGACCTATCAATCCAAATATTAAACTTTTGATGAGATTTGAGCTCCATAAGATCATAGAGTCAACTATTATATTTCTAATCAAGAACTCAACTTAGGTAGTAAACTTTGTTCTAGTAAAACATAAGAATGGTCAGATTAGACTCTGTGTTAACTTTTGTGATTTGAACAAGGCTTCCATTAAAGATCATTATCCATTGCCATTTATTGAAAAAAAATTAAATTTATTTATAGGTTAAAATATTTTTTATTTTTTGGATGGATATAGTGGTTACAATCAAATTTTGGTCAAGGAAGGGGACCAATTCAAGATAACCTTCACTACAAAGTGGTGTACATTCTCATATAAAAAGATGCCCATCAATTTATCTAGTACTGGAGAAACATTTTAGATAGATATAGATATGGCATTTCGAGGCCTTCTTAACATGTTTACACTTGTTTATTTGGATGACATAACAATGTTCTCAAAGAATGTAAGTGAGTGCATGGTTCACCTCAAGCAAGTGTTTCAAAGGTGTAACCATTCTGAGGTGTCTCTAAATCCGAAAAAGTGTGTCTTCTTAGTTCATAAAGGTAATTTTTTTTTTCACATGTGATTTAAAAATATGGCTTGAGTATAGATCCTAAAAGGATAGATTGAATTCTTGCACTTTCCTTTCCCAAGCATAAGAAAGATTTACAAAGATTCTTAGGGAAAATCCATTTTATAAGAATATATATTTTATATTTTACCACTTTAGTTAAGCCACTCATAGCTATTTAAAAGAAGAATTCACCTACAAAATATCAATAGCCAATTCTCCATATAAGATGGTCTATGGTAAGGAAGCAAGATTACCTATTTCTCTTGAGTTTCCTACTTTTAAACTAATGCATCAACTAGATTTGTTGGAGAATGAACCGATGGGGATCAGATATCCTAATATTATGGATCTATAAGAGGTTCAAAATTAGTCCATGTTAGCCATGGAAATATACGAAGCACAAGTGAAGAGATCCTTTGACAAGAGAGATTCTTCATGAAGTTTCAAAGAAAGAGATTTGGTCCTCAAGTGGGATGAGGATAGAGATAAACTAGGAAGGCATACAAATTTTGACTCTCTTTTGAGTGGTATACACATAATCTCAAATCATAAATCCCATAATGCCTTCCAACTTGCAAAGATGGATGGTGTTCATCTTCCTATCCTAGTTAATGGGATACATCTGAAACATTGTTATTGAAGAGATAAGTTTTTTATACATAATTAGTTTATTTGTTTTCATCCAAGTGTTATTCTATCACATTAGTTTATTTGTGTTTTATCCAAAATAAGTGCTTTATTTTCACACTTGCTTTGTTTAGATTATTTTTCTTCTTTTGTGTGTTTCCTTATTTATCTTGGCACAATAGTTATATTATTTCAGGTCAAAAGGTTTCTTGTAGTCATGAATCAAATTTGTCAATTATTTATGAGTCCAAAAGTCATGTAAATGGTCTAGTTCTCAAGCATAACAGACACGCTTCCTATTTGAGTCACCAAAATGTTGATAATTTTAACCTCAAAGGTTAAATTATCACCCCTACCATTCTAAACTTTTCATATCATGTCAGTTTGTCTTTTGAGTCAATGGGTTGGTCTTGAAATTCCTTAATTGGATTATTCAAAACCATAATGTCTTAGCACATCATGCATAAATGATTAGGTCAGTTTGGTTGTGAATTTAATAAGTGTTCTTAGAAATTAAACCAAAGCTAAATGATTACACAAAAATTATGTATTTTGTATTGGGTCCATCCCCTACAAATTTAGTGTCTTGATGATTTTTCTATCTCAAGATATAAGTCTTCAAAAATAGTTTAGTGACATGGGATGTGCCTAGGGATGTCAAGTTAGAGAAAAAAAAGTATTCACTTGTGTTCAAAATCTTCAAAAGGATCCTAAAGTTGAATTCAAGGTTGCCAAGTTTCAAATCTTCACTTGATTAGATCACATATCAATGGTATGTGGGTGATCTCACAAAGTCAACAAGTCAAGAAAGATCTATGGTGTATTTTTAATCATGTAATTTAAGATCAATGGTGAGCACAAAATCAAAAGTTAGTAGATCCTAAGATATAATACAAAGGTGCCAAGTATCATAATCATGGTGAAGATTGATATAAATAGTACACATTCAATCAAGTAGACCAAAAATTAACTAATCACATTCAATCATATAGGAGTAGATCATTAGAGAGAATCAAGGTCAAAAAGTCAAAAATCTATATTGCATGTAAGGCTACCACATGATATAAGCACATAAAATGGATGGAGACTAATAGCAAGGTCTAAAGGAGGCACATGGGAATTCTATGTGTCACATCTTTGAAAGCTAAGATAAAGATCAATATGGGTCTACCAAGTGGCACAATCTAAAAAGAAGATCATAGATAAATATTCAATAAGGAAGTTCAAGACTAGGAGATTCCCAAGGAAATCAATGGAGAAAATTTTATCAAGTTCTAGGGAGCACAAGGTGAAGACACGTGTCTAGATTTATAATGATCATATAAGTAGTAGCATGGAAAGGGAATGCCATATAGTCTCAAAGGATTTTTGAACCTGAGTAGGCAAATGTATAAATGTGATGTTGAAATATAATTTGGGTTATCAAAGCAATCCCTATAGATTCATATTCTACCATTAAAGCTCGATTGGAACTATCAAAAGCCCTCAAACATAAGTTTTAGATCTAGTTCACGACTAAAAGACTAAGTAGCCTATGTATTTTCATTGAAATTATGGCTATATGAAAACCAATAGGGGAATTGGTTTTCATCTATAGTGGACCTATGGTTCAGGGTTTGAAGTAAGGGTAGATACATGAAATCATTTAAAATTGACATATTCATGGCTCAGTCGGGTCCATGGATATGAGGATTTTGCCTTTATTACAAAGGCAAGTAGAGGATGGAGTAGAAATCCAAGAGAGACATCTAGTGGATGGAGAATGTAAGTGGATAATTCAATTAATTTTCAAGGTCCTTGGGGACTTTCCCTTTTCAAATGGATAATGACTCATCATCTTCAATGAGTTCTTGTCTTATAATGTGTTTATAATCCAAGGAGAGGACTTGAAATCCATTTGGAGCTAATGAAGGTTAATTTTTAGAGGCATGATTAATGCTAATTGATCAAAAGTGGTTGGGCCTCATTTTATTTATTTTTATTTGCTCACTTCCCTCTCTCTTCCCCTTTTACTATATATCTCCCATTTATCCCCTAATAAAAGGGAGACTCCTATGATTTTGGCATGCCCAATCTATGCCAAGATTTAAAATGCAACACCTATTTGATGCAATAAAAGACTGAATTCATCCATTCAAAAGCTAAATTGAAGTGTGTTCTATGAATTCATTTATGTGGTTAAGTGAATGTATGTTTTCCTTTGTGTTTGTGAGTTTTCTCATCTTCATGAAGTTTTTTTAATCTTTTACATGTAATTATAAGTGAAATAGATAGTTTTTTGATTGGTTTAGAAGTGGAAAATACCTAAGATCTACCCTCCCATGATAGATTGATATCTAGTTCAGGAATTTTTTAGAAATACTCATGTGAAAGTTGATAAAAGAGTGAGTAAAGTGATATTTTTAGGTTTGAAAGTGTCTGATAGTGTGTGTTTTATGCAATTGTAAGTGTCTAGAAGATTGGTGTATCAACATTTTAGCTCTCTTAATAACCCTTTAACCCCTTTCTATTCCTTTTCCAAGTAAGATTTTATTTTAGGTGATCCATCAAGAGGAAGATAACCTTATTTAGAGGTTTAACCCCACTATAGGATACCCATAGCCTGGGGTTATTCCCATTTTGTGGCTTAGTTGGAGAGAGCTTGAAGAACCCTATCCAAGGGTGAAAATAATGACTGTAACAAAAAGATCAATGGAGGTAGTGGATATTGACTTACTAGATTGATTTGGTAAGTGAAATTATGGGTTGTAGGTTGGATTAGATCAGATTGGTCTATTTATTGGATGGCATATGGATTATCAATCAAAGTCACATTCATGAGTGATACATAGCCTTCCAATTCTGATTCACTGTCAAAGGAAATGTGAATGACATGAACAATAAAATTGAAGGCATGTATTCTTAGTAATTTTTTTGATAATTTAGGACATCTAAATCTCATGATTGAGTTTACACCATAATCTAAGTACCATCATAGGATGGATATATAAAACATGTATTTATTTTAGTGGGAAAATATATAGTGGAGAGCCCCTTATTACTAAAAGTGAAATTAAACATGGATAAATGATATTGAAATAGTTTGGGCATCCCATATTCATTACAAGTGAAATCATACTCAATATAAGATGTTTCATGTGCATTACATGGGAGGGATATCAATGATCTGCTATATTAATGGAGTGGTTATATCTAATGGAATAAGAGGTGGAAGAGGGATGCATTCTATGATATATGGTGGTAATTAAGTGGTATTGAAAATATTTTTTAGTTCAATGGGTTTATTATCATCTAAAATTGAAAGAGTTACATGTAGATCCAAATGTATATTGAAAAATTGAAGAAGAGGATGACTATTGATGTGGGTTATATTAGGAATACAATATTAATATTTGGGATTTGGAAGATGGATACTCCAAGTATTTGGGTTAGCCTTATGTTTGTAATGCTTTTCATTATGTATTAATTCAATACATTAGTTATTAAAAGATACAATATGTCACATATGATAAGTCTACGGACATCCCAAAAGCATGTTGTAAGATAAGGGAATATCAAGATCATAATCTTGGTTCAGATTATCTTGGGTCAAATAGTAAGGGAGATCCAAATATAGCCAAGTGGTTTTTGGTTAGTTATATCAAATTTATGACATGTGAGTCAGGTTTGTTTGATATTTTATTTAGAATATCTGATTTTTTGAATTAATTAAAGAGAAGTAACATTGATGCTAGATCCTTAATCAACTATAATTTTTTTGATGATAATGTTATTGATACCAATTTTGATAGAAATAGTTGCGTCATCATATGAAAAGATAATTTCATCCTTTATCATATCTTCTTATGGAAATTCTATGAGGGCTTTGGTAGATGAATTTCAATAATGTGCACTTTTCTATTTTAAGGAGCATCAAGAGGTAGTTTAAATTCATTAGATGAGGGTTATTATATATCTTGTATTTGTTTTATAAGGAAATTATGATGATAAGGAGTTCTTACTAATTTTATGAGCAGAATTCTACAAAGCATATAATTAAGTTCATCTAAGAATTTCTAGTGAGGTTTAGAATAAGAGTGAGCATGAAGCTTAGGTTGATTAGGTGGGGTAATTTTTTTAATTATCTCAAGGTCCACTTGTGGAGGTGGATCATCATTGGTGGAAGTTTTGGAATATGTCAACTATGAAGTTGTAGTGTCTTTAAGTAGTTGATCATCTCTAGATGGTTTCTTAGGTTTTATAACATGATCCTTGTGAGTAGGTTTGTGGAAATAATTGAATTTATTTGTTTTCACATAATGATAATTGATATAAGATTGATCATAATCAACATCAATGGCATAAATATATTCATTAGAGTGTTATGTATTTGGATCTAAGGAAGGGGATTTGTGATATTTGGTAGTTTTGTAGTTTTTTTTCTTTTATGAATATTTAAGATAATCAAGATGTCATATTAGAATCATAACATAATGAAAAAATAAATATCCTAACATGAAATATATCACAAATTCTATAATTTCATGACATGTCATGAGAATGACTAATTTCATTGTGGAACCAACAAAATTATCTTGATCATACCATGATGGGGTCGAGGTAGAATTGTTATAGATAAAAGTTTATATGGAGATAAGATATTATAATTTCTAATACCATCAAGGGTTGGTGGTAGGGAATTTGAGTATCTAATTTGGATGCTCCTATTTTTATTAGAGGAGATTAAAATTGAGAATTTGTGCTAGTTATTACATTGGTTAAAGTTTGTAAATATTAATTGATTGAGTTATCATATGTGCCAAATTGTTTCATAACGAAATCTTGTCTTTTAGCTTGACCAAGAGCTTCTTCTAGGGTTTAAGGAGAAAATATTCAAACATTATATTGGAGTGAAGGTTTTAAGGTAGTAATAAATAATTTAAAGAGATTATCATCACTCATGTTATCATCTAGTTTATGAGCAAGTGATTTACACCTTTTGATAAAAGTATGGGTATATCTAACAGGTAATGTTTTAGCATTAATTAAGTGATTGAAAAAAAATTTGAGATCATTTTTTTTAAAATTATTTTACTAGATCATTTAAAAGATCTTATAGTTTCCATATATAATATTGGAGAATATGGTTATACCATTCTAAATAATCTCTCATAAGATTTTTGATAATATTTTTAGTGGTATCAAAAGCATTGGTTTAAACCTAATCCTTATAGAGATTTATAATTTATTTAATTTAATAGGTTGTTTAGTTTAATCATACTTAATGGTTGAATAGATATTTCTAATATATATGGATATAATGAATGGAGTTGAAGGTTTGTTTTGAATATGTTGAAGCATTTTTTTATGCATAATAGGTTGACGGATGATATTCCCATTGGCATATCTAAAAGGAGGGGGCATAAAATTTTGATTGTTTTGAGGCATGATGATAGGGGGATTGATTAGCCATTTCTAAAAATGATTTTTCATTTGGATTATTTGTGAATTTTATTTGTTTTCATAACATTCATTTGTTGAACCATTTCAGCAATAATTTAAGCTATATCTATAAGTGTGTTTTGATTTCTAGTGATATAAGGTGGAATGTTAGTGTTAGTAGGACGGATAATCCTAGGATTAGTGATGGGAGAGTTTCATATAAGAGGGTTTGTGATGGGAAATTTTCATATAGGAGGGTTACTTAATTTGTTATCAATTGATTAAATGGTAAATTAGGGAAGTTTAGAAATCGTATCGTTCAATTTGGTATCATCTAGATCATCATTTTGAGTAATGTGTACCATGTTACATTACATTGATTTGGATGAGGGTTGGGAGTAGTTTCATCATGATGGGATATCCTATTAGGTGGTTTAGGTATGAAGTAAATAATCATCCATGTACACTCAAAAGGGGTTTAGGCTATAAATAAAGATCCTAATGGATTATTTCATGATTATAATTAGCATGGGAAAATAAATAGGAATTTTAAAAGGGTGAAAAAGGAAAGAGGTTGATCAAATGGACTAAGTTATTGAGTAATGATGGGATCATTTAGGTCAATATATTAGATTTCATAGGAATTGATGAGTTGAACTAGGTTAACTAGAACATATAAGATCCATCAAGTTGATCTACTATAATTTAGAGAAATTTTTAAAAGTAGATAAAATTAGACTAGGTCAACCAAGACCTATAGGGCCAATCAAGTTGATCTAGTGAAATTTGGATAAATATAAAAATGTAGATGAAAATTAGACTATGTTGGCCAAGAACTGCATGGTTAAGTAGGTCGATCTAGTGTAATTAGGATAAATTTAGAGAAGTGGTTAGACTAGGTCAATCAGTACCTACAAAGTCAATCAAGTCAATCTTATGTAGTTTAGAGAAATATGTAAATTACTAAAAATCTAATACATCAAGTTGGTTGACTTAGTTATGTAGGTAGGAAACAAACAAAGTTTGGATAACATACTAGGTTGAATTGGTCAACTTAGTTGCACATGTAAGATAAGATAGAGTTTTAAAAGACTATTAAGTCAAGCTAGTCAACTTAGTTGAATAGGTAAGAGATAGATAGATTTATGAAATACTACTAAGTTGAAGTCGTTGATTTAGATCTATAAGGAGGAAAATATAGAGTTATGCTAAGTCATTCTAGTCAACTTAGTTGAACTTGGAAAAAATTAATAGTAATTTGAATTATATAATTGTTAAATTATAAGTAAACCAGACATAATATTGAACTATCTACCACATATCACAAAACTATATTATCAGTAGTCAACACAATACGTAATACAATAAAGAATAATAATTAATAGGTAGAAAATGTAATTTTGTAACTAATAATAGTTAATTATCTTAAAATAAGATTAAGAAGCTATATTAAAAGGTTTTGATTGACTTTTAGGATTCTAAAGATACTTGTTTGTCCATTTGATAGTGATGGCCCAATGTTTTAGAACACTAAATATGGAAGAAGTATCATTCTCATAGCCCATTAAACCTAATTTCAAGGGTAAGCTAGATGTAACTTATCATTGCTAATCCCTAAATTATGCACTACATGATCAAATTGATGTTTGGATTCCTAATGTTCTATTCAAATGAAAATCTAAAATACCATGAGGTACATGGAAACTAAATACCATCTTTAGATCTATATTATGGATATGGGTATTAGAGAAATCCACTCATGCCATGATATATGTTAATGATAAATAAAGACTATAAATATGGTATTATGTAGCCTTTCATGATAGTAGTTTTAAAATTGTTAGTACATAGTTTCTATGAAAATCAAGTCAAAGTAAAAATATAATAAAAAATCAATTATTGAAAACAAATTTATAGTTTTAGAAAGTAAATAAATAGGTATCCAACTATTTTCAAAGTAAATGTAAGATTAATTAATAATAAATGAAAGTGAATTAACTTTCTTATGCTAAAATATAAATAAATAGAACAAGGTTGGATAGGATGATCTTGTTGGCAAACATAATAGAACATAGTCTAGTAGGCTAATCTAATCTATTGTGAAAACAATCCAAAATTAAACATAGTTGGCCATGTTGACTTAGTTGGCTACGTGATATAGTTTTACAAAATTGAAAACTTGTAAAAATAATGTAGAAATTGAAGTGATAGATAATTTTACTAAAATATGGGAATGATAAATAGATGTAATTGAAAAAATTGAAGTGTGAAGCTTGTTTAGAGTGAACCTAAAAAGTATAACTAGGTTGACCATGCCAACATAATTGGTTGAGTGATAATGTTGAAGATATGATTATTGAGTGTATTTTATAGTCCTGATTGAATCATATAGAGACAAAAATATAAAATATACAAAATTTAAAAGGATTCAACCAAGTTGACTTAATCTATAGAAAGCTAAAAACTAAAAATAGTAAAATAAGACTAGACTAACCAGTGTGATCTAGTTTTCTAAAAAACTAAAAAGTAAATATTGTCAAAATAAAATAGGTCAACTAGATCAACTTAGTTTACTATAAGTGAAAAATTTAGAAAACAAGAAAAACAACTTAATCAACCATCATGAATCAATTTATCAGAGTTGATACCATGAAATAAAAATATAAAACTTGGTTGACCAGTGTGACCTAATTGATTGTGGCTCTTGGGGATACACACATAGAAATAGACATGATTGACCAATGTGACCTAGTTTACTATAAAAGGAGAACCTACCAATAGAGGACACAAATAGGTTGACCAATGTGACCTAACTTACTATAGATCTTGAATCAATGGAGGTTAAGACAAAATTTACTCATGTGATCTAGTTGAATTTAAATGAAAAATAAAAATGTAAGGGTTAATTCATGTTGGGTTTACCATAATGTATACAAAAAATAAAGATAGATATAAAAATTATCTTACTTAATAAATCAATGATCATATAAGGGAATCAGTTGTCATGTATTTCAATATTATTTTATCAAGAGCATAATAAAATTGGATCTTCTAAACCTAACAAAAGGATCTCTTATTACACAACACCAAGGGAGAGGGTTATAAATCTTCTAGGAAAATGATATTATGAAATAACCCTAGCTAGGTACAAGTACACAAAATTAAAATAATCCAATGCTCACCAAATCTTGTGGCATAAATGGAGATGGTTTAACCAAAAATAAAACCAAGGTATCATGTTAAGAAAATGGGGTCCTAGATCACCTAAGGTGGAAGATGGAAAGTAAATAAAAACATATAGCTATAATAAATCTATGTATATAAGTAATATAAGAACTATTTTATTCATTTAACATATATTACTTTAAATAATATATATCTATCAAATTAAACAACAAAATTTTGGAATACTTACCTTTGGGTGAGCTCATCAAGTCTTAATTTCTCCCTTTGCCAATGGTGATTTGCAAGAGGTTTTTGTGATTTGTAATTATAACACAATATAAATAAGCTCTATGATAAACTAATCATACTTTTACCAGAAGACAAGTTATCTTCCCTCCATGGAAAACCCTAAGTAATGGCTTCTTCAAATGTATATTTAGCAAAATTTTAGACTTTAATAATGATAAAATTAATGTTCATTTATATTGGATTGAAATGAGCCTTGTATTTATATCAATGGATAAGCCTTAACCCTTTTAAAAATATATCTAATAAGGTTAGCCAATACAACCCAGTTCGTTATAAAAATGTACCATTAGGCCTCAAACTAGGCTCCTAGGTTAAACTAATTCCATAACATGCACTTAAAATTTCATAACAAAGTCAACCTGGCTGAATTTGTAATAATATAGTATTTTTGCTTTGTTATGGGATATTTAAATAGAGTATTTATTAGGAAATTGGATAAAAATGGTTTAGATTTTTTAGGGAGTTAAATAAGTAGGATTTATAATGGGTTTAGTAAATGATAGAATTGACCAATAATCTTGTGAATCACCAATACTCTACCAGCCTCTTTCATAGTTCACCTTGTCACTCAGAGAGATCAAAACATGACAGGTTTTTGTACTAAAAAAATGTCACTAAATGATAAAGTTTAAAAGTATGGTGTATACAAGTTTAATAATTCATTTATGCCCTTCATAGAAATATACAAAAGCTAGTAACTCAGAGGCATTGCCTTTAATAGTGGTATTTATCACACACTTAAACCATGATCCTATGAATAGGCCTCCTTGATGTCATCCACCTCCTTTATTTTCAAATGATATTCCATATTTATAACCACCCTAACATTGGTTATATCCCATTTGGTTTTGATTATGAGGATATCCCCCTTGGTTTAGACTTTATCCTTCCTAGTTTTGACATTATTTTTTATCAAACCTAGTTATATCCCCTTTATTTATGTTATGATTTCCTTAATTTTGATTCACCCCCCTTGATTCTTATTATGTTATAGATTTTTATAGTTTGACTTAGGTGATTTAGTTTCTTGCCTTGATCCCTGTTAATGCTTGGATTACACCCTTGCAAAGACACTTAGTTCTCCTCATCCAAGTGGCGAAATTGAATCATCTCTCTTGTTGTGGGTGACAATTTCATTGAGATGAATCTCAATATTAGGGGATATCTACCCTTGACATACCACTTGAATAATTCGTCTACTACTGCTAACTTTTGGGGTGAAAAGGGAATGATGGAAACTAAAACAAACCTAAATTAATGGAGGTAATACATGAAAATAGATGATGGCATCCAACCACATGTATATGACACTTATGAACAAAAAAATTACTAACATACACTTTCTGAATCTTTATCTTCTTGCATCAATATTACACTATAGGGTCATGAAAGATTGTCTTATGTTATGAGGACTAGACATGAGGCCTCGAATGACACTAATAAAAAGATAAACTTGCTTAGACATGGATATCTCCTGGAACACTTCACGTGCCCTACAAAAAGAAGATAAAAATAGGTGAAAGAATGAATTACAATGCTAAGGAATTCATAGATTCACTAAGCAAATTTAACGTTCAAGTAGAGCACACTATGAATAGTCATAGAAGAGGTTTACACATTTAGTCATTTTATTAATAAAAAGGTGTATAATTGAGTAGATCTTTACAATATTCTAGTGGAACGTCCAAAATGAGCTAAGAGTAGCCATATATATAACCTTTTAGAGGGAGCTCAAGTAAAGGGAGATCATGAGTCACATGGACATGTGTCAATCCAAGAAAATAAATAGTTACATTACATTCTGTAAGAGTTTTCTGATGGTTATACCAGTAGAATGAAGATGTATCAAACTATGTTTTGCTATAAATGGACTCAACTATTGGAAGTTTATTTGGATAATATATATTCCTTATTATCTTACTAAGCTATGAAATGACATAACAACTCAAACTATCAAGTACCTATTTCTACTTATTGTACACAACTATTCAAGATCTCACCATTTATCTTATTTATCTTTGCCTTCTAGTTTCAACACTTTGTTTTAAACTTCAATGGCTATTTTCATAGTTTGAAGTTGACATCTTGCAAGCTATCACTCCTTTGTTTGAATCCAATTGCTAATTTCCATAGTCTAAACTTGATGTTCTATGGGTCATAAACTTGGGTATTTTCATCATATTTTTTATCTTCAATTTTTTTTTGGACTTTTTATTTTTGGTTACATTTCCTTCTTTTCTTTTGGCTTTATCACTTAGTTTTTTATTCCCTTTGGAATTCCCATGGACAAAATGTTTGAAATAAATGGACTTTGTCCCTTTTAAATTTTCTAAAAGAATTATTTGGATAATTTATTTGAAATATTTCCTTTGGAATTATTTAATTCATCTTCCCCTTTGAAAAAAAAACTTTTGGTACTTTTGTAATGGTCTATCTTCCGTTGGACCTTCTTGTAGATACCCTTCAGAAAGGTGTCACATACCCTTCAGGATTTTGAACTAGTCCACCTTTACATATTTTCTTTCCTTTAAATTTTTTTAAAAAGTCCCTTCAAGAAGTTAAAAGTGTCATTTCAGAAAAATTTAAGTTTCCTTCAGAAAAATTACAAGTGACCCTTCAAAAGAATGTAAGTATCCATCAAAAAACCTATAGTTATCCTTCATACTTTTGGAAATAGTCCACTTAGCCTCAAAGATACCCTTCAAAAAAATTCAAAGGTCAATTTTGGCTTGAAAGAGACCTTAGGGAAAGTTAAAGTGCCTTTCAAAAATGTTATGTAGATAATTTGTCTGAAAGATAATACTTAAGAGAAAAGCTTCAGATAATTTTTTTGAAAGAATTCAGCAAAACCTCTGAAACAAACACTTGCATAAAATCTAAAATAAATATTCTTTAAACAAACCCAAAATAAATTGAACACTTAGTCAAAATAAAAGACCCAAAGGCTTGGAAAAAGACCAAAATAAACTATTTGAAGGAAGGGACCTATGCATTTTTTGTGGGTTTTAAATATGATACCTGTCTCAAATAAAACTTCATTATTAAGTCCAACCAAAACATGGATAGGTGAATGAATGGATAGGGGTGCCCAATTTTGGTCTCAAAAGATAAAATTTGGTTAATAAATTGGTGACTCATAGGGGTAGTATGCCTACTATATTGACTAGATCAGTAGCCTAAAAATTCCATTGGGTATGGAGTCAATTAAGGACTAAAATAAACTAGGAACCTTGACCATGATTCAGAACTTGATCAACAAACAACCATTGACTACCTCCAACACACAAAGGAAAAAGACACACAATAAAGACCAAAGAAACCACACATTTTTTACTTAGCACTTAGGAAAATAAAGACACAGTAGAAATAAAACTAACTATATATAACTAACTAGATATACTCTTCTCCCTCTTGGATTAAAGGGAAAAATTCTTAGGTCTCTTCCATGACAAGAAACCTCATGATGCCAAAAAAGTGGTTGGTTGGAGTAGGATCTTGGTGACTCATCCTTCTTGATTACCACATTTATTGGCATATAACTAAGTGAATCAAGTTCAAACATGTCTCCAACATATATACACTCATATTTCTCTTTAAATCATGTCTCATGTTGGTCCTTCATGCTAGTGTAGTCTATTAATGGATCAATGGCTACTATCTCATCATCATAGGGTTCATTTGGCTCATGGACCTCTTGGTATGTATCATGGACCAAATCATTATTTTTTGTCTCTTTGTGAATATTTTCAAAATGATCTCTTACTTCATCATGTCTCTCTTGAAAAAGGATGGCTAGTGTGATGTTTAAATTGAGATAAAAAAAATCTAGTTCATTCCATAAATCATCATTTTCCTTCTCAAGAAATTTTTCAAATCCCATGTCAAAATAATTAGACCTTTCTCCTTTTTGCTTAGAAAAAAAGTCTTTATCTATTCAAACACATGATCTTGAACCTCATTTAACTCAAGTACCATGGATTGATTATTATCTTCATCAAACAAATAAGAACATTCATCAAACAAAGAAAAAGAGAGATCACCATGCTTACATTCTCCATCCAACTTGACAAGTGAAGTTTGTCAATCTCATCTTCATATTACTGGAACATTTTTATGTATGTATGACCTTTATCTTCTCCTTGAATCATGTCACCTTCAAGAGTCATTTATTCAACCTTATTTTCATGAAACCTCCTAAAACAACCACCTCTTGAAATATGATTTGACTGCATTGCTCATCTTTGATAGTGCCTTACACTTGACTATCAAGATGGTAATTACCATGATGATGTTCATATGGAATACTTATGATGATCTCATCTTCATTATAACTCATGGTAGTCTCTTGATCAACCAATAATTTCATTTTATCTTGCTCGCTTGCCTCCTTTAAAATAAGTTCTTCTTTAGGATGGAATGAAATGAAGGATGAATGGATAAGTTCATGAGTCTAAAATGTAGGAGTTGCAGTATGGAAGGTAATTAAAGGTGAGGAGAGTGAAAATGGAGTATGGGATGAAAGAGAGGACTTATGAATGGAATTTTAAAAAAGGTAAGCACTAGTGAGCTCAAAATCAGATTGGGAATGAGAAGTGGGGTTTTCTTTGAGAAGCTCATGAGGATGAGGAGATAAACCTTGGACTAAAATAAATTGATTCTCTTCCTTCCACTTGATAAACACTTCATCCAAATTAGATATAACTTGATAAATATCTTGAAGAGGTGTAGATGGGGTGTGTTTATACTTGAAATTTTATATCGGATCTAAACCTTCCATTACACCTTGATTAAGCAACCTTATTCTTGACTTTAATTCTTCAATCTATTTAGCTAGATTTTATTGGAGGAGTCTTTCTTGGAGATCATGCCCACCATCATGATGAGGAGTAGATTTATTTTTTTATTCATACTCTTGAACAATAATTTCCTCTTCTTCCTTACCCCATGATTCCACTATTTCATTCCAACTCATGTTCTTATTATTAGAGGTCGCTTCTTGAGGATAGGTAGAAAGACCTCATGATAGAAATTTCTCCAACTTGGAATCTTGACATCATACCAAAATACTTGAGGAGGTTGAGGGGAATCAAAAAGAGTTTGCATATGCATAAGAAGAGTTGCTTGAGGATGGATGTATTATTTTCTAAAAGAAGTAAGATGCTTTTCTTTAAAGGAGGGCTCATAATATATGGAATTGAAAAAATTAATTTCCATAGAAGGACATTCTAATGTCCTTTGGTGTTGAATTGTTATCTATAAAGGATTAACAATAGGAGAAATTAATGAATTAGATGGGTTAGAAGGTTGGCTCATTTTATTCTAGTGAGCAAGTGCTATTTGATAAAAAGGATTTGGTGTATAGGGGGAGGATTTATTTTGTATAAGAGAAGGCCATTTTGGGATGGAAGAAGGGGTACAAGGCTGATTGCCTTGAGTGACTTGGATTTTCCACCTTACTAGTTTCTCCTCCATGGATTACATGACTTGAGCTTGCTTAAATAATCATTCCTCCTTGTACATAAGCTCTTAATGATATCTATTTCACTCATTCAACCTATCTACTTCCAATATTTACTTTTCAAAATCCAATATTATCTCCCTAGAACTCTTAGATTCACTAAAAGAAAGACAATTAGGAGGGCTAATTAAGGTGATTACATGAATAACCTGAGCTTGATCAAAACTATATGAAGGAACACAAGATTCATGATACTCTATAATGGAATTATACATACCAATTATGATTTCTTGATGCACTAGGGTTGCTTGACCAGATGATTCAACTTGGAGTTACCATTGGTGTTGATTGAAAATCCTCTAAAAGACTGATTGATTGAAGAACACACCAAGAATTTTTAAATTACTTGGACCAATTGTCCTATCAAGTGTGCCAAAAACTATTAATATTGAAAATAACAATAGTTACACTACATTCAGTCACCTATCCATGTCAAAATTGGGCACCCTTATCCATTCAGTCACCTATCCATGTCTTTGGTTGGACTCGATAATGAAGTTTCATTTGAGAGAGATATCCTATATAAAACCTATAGCAAATGCACAAGTCATTTCCTTCAAATAGTTTGTTTTGGTCTTTTGCTAAGCCTTTGGGTCTTTTATTTTGACTAAGTGTTCATTTTTTTTGGGTTTTATTCAAACAAGTTTTTTTTTTGGATTTTATTCAAGTGTTTCTTTCAGAGGTTTTGCCAAATTCTCTTAACTTTTTGTCCAAAGATTTTCTCTTAAGTATTTTATTTCAGATAGATTGTCTACACAACTTTTTTGAAAGTCACTTTAAATTTCTCGAAGGGCTCTTTCAAGCTAAAAAGGACCTTTGCATTTTTATGAAGGGTATCTTTGAGGCTAAGTGGACCATTTCTAAAATTTCAAAGGATAACTGTAGATTTTTTGAAGGAAACTTACATTATTCTAAATGGTCACTTGTTATTTTTTGAAGGACACTTACATTCTTTCAAGAAAACACTTTCAACTTTTTTAAGGGACTTTTTCAAAAAGTTTGAAGGAAAGAAAAGAAGGAAAGGTGGACCATTTAAAAATCCTAAAGGGTACGTGACACCTTTTCAAAGGGTATCTAAAAAAATGTTTATGGGAAGATATACCATTGCAAAAGTTCCAAAGGGTTATTTTTCAAAGGGGAAGACCATTTCAAGAAGTCCAAAGGAATTCTTTTGGACAAATTGTTTGAAGAATTCTTTTGAAAAATTCAAAAGGTGCCAAACTCCATTTATTTTGGACATTTTGTCTACATGAATTCCAAAGGGTATAAAAATTTGAGAAATAAATACAAAATAAAATAAGGAAAGCTGTCCATGGACAAAAATTTCAAAAAAATTTGAAGGATAAAAAGTTTGAAGAAAATACCCAAGGTGAGGACCTATAAAACATCAAGTTTAGACTACATAAACTATCCATTAGATTCAAACATATGAGTGATAGCCCACAAGATGTCAACTTAAAAATATGAAAATATACATTGAAGTTTAAAATAAAGTTTTAGAACCAAAAGTCAGAGATAAAGAAGACAAATGGCAAGATCTTAAATACTTGTGCATAGCAAGTAGAAATATGTAGTTGATAGTTTGAGTTATTATGTAATTTCATAGCTCAACAAGCTAATAAGGAACAACTAGCATCTAAATAAACTTCCAATACCTAATTCCATTTATAGAAAAACATAGTTTAAGACATCTTCATTATATTGATATAACCATCATAAGCTTCTTATAGGATGTAATGTAACTATTTATTTTCTTGGATTGACACATCCCTATGTGACTCATGACCTCCCTTTGCTTGACCTCCCTCTAAAAGGATATATAAATGGCTAATCTTAGCTCATTTTTGAGGCTCCACCATAATATGGTGAATCTCTAATTAATTGTGCACCTTTTTTATCAATAAAATGACTAAATGTTTATCTCTTCCATAACTGTTCATAGTGTGCTCTACCTGAATGTTGAATTTGCTTAGGGAAGCTATGAATTCCTTAACATTGTACTCCATTATTTAACCTATTTTTATCTTATTTTTACAAGTCACGTGAAGTGTTATAGGATATGTCCATGTTTAAGTGAGTTTTTATTTTCATTAGTGCCATTTAAGGCCTCCTATCTAGTCCTCCTAGCATAAAAAAATCTTTCATGACCTCACAGTGTAATATTGATGCAATAAGATAAGACTGGGAAAGTGTATGTTAGTCATTATTTTGGTCATAAGTGCCATATACATGTGGTTTGAATCCATCATATATTTTTGTGTATTACCTATATTAATTTAGTTTTTATTTAGTTTCCCTCATTCCCTTTTTACCCAAAAGTTAGCATGCCCGATGAGACCCAGTTTCTTTAGCATAATTGAAGTTTGAAGATTGAGAATAATAAATTGTAAAAGGATTAGACATCTACCATCATCAAAATTTGAATATCCTTCATGTTGTAGAGCTCATAAAATCATACAGATAGTGTTTTTATGCCAAAGGTTATAACAAGATCATCAAGTAAAGGTACTCCTTTTGAACATATTGAATTGCCTTCTACTTCTTATAAAAGATCAAGATTCAATAATATAAGACCTTATCCTAAAAATAAACATTCATCTACTGGTTATCCTATTATTTTAGTCCAATCTATTTTCCTCATAAGCCAAATCCCTTTTGCCAAAATGGTTATCAAGAATCAAGTGTTTATCCTATTTAATAGGGGTAGTCCCCTAAATTTAGCCAAATATGATGACACCTTTGTGTCTTCCTTAAAGAGTATCCCTTTATTCTCTAGAGAATGGGATAAAACTATTCATATTGATTATATCTAGGATGTTTCTAACCTATGTTTTATTCATAATGTTACTCAAGATAATGGGGCTATTAGATTTATTGATGCTTCCTTCAAAGGAAAAGTATTGTAATGGTATATAAATCTTCCATTGACTTCCATTGCTACTTGGGATTATTAAGGTGCAGCCTTTGGAAATTTGAATACAAGTCTGATAATCTATCTTTGGTTGAACAAATAACTACCATACAAAGGTACCCCCATGAATTCATGGACTAGGATCCCTACATTAGTCAGACCACCTCTAGAGTATGTATTTTTCTACTATCTTACGGCCCTTAATTATAATATAAGTGTCATGATATAGTTTGTGGGTGGTAATACCTTTCCAAAAGTATTTGAAATTGTAATAAGTGCATAAATCAACTTAATACAAGTTGGTAAACTTGGTTTAATACCTTTAATGCCCATATTCCCAAAATTTTAACTTGTTCTTCCTCCTCATGTTCCCTAGATTCCATATATAGCTCCTATTCTATTTTCAAAAGTCCAAGTTGTATCCCCTCCTAATCAAGCTAATGAGATTATTTAACTTACAAGACAACACTACCAAGGTATACCTTATTAATGCTAAAACTAGAACACTTATCAATATTTCAATAACTAATGACCCCCTTATCAAGGTTTTAAAGATAATAGGCAACCTTATCAAAATTAAGGAGTCATAACCCAAACTAAGCCATATGCATCCCTTAATCCCAATGTAAATTCTAGTTTAAAATCTATTATTTCTCAAAATAACTTGATGCAAGATTCAGTTTGGCATCCTTCCAATCTAAATGACACTCCAAATCAAGCCTTGGTATCACAAGATATAACTATGCCACACATGACATATGAAAAGTTCTCTTTAAGGTGGTTAATTTCAAGACACAAATATGGAATTATAAGGAGAAGCTCAACAGGTTTCAAGGTAGTTTGATGTTATCAATTTTAATTGGCAATTGGATTATCATATTAAATTCAACTAAGTTGGTGAAACTAGCAACATAAATGGTCAAGTTGAATCTTTGACTAGAGATAAAAGAAGAGCAATTTAGGAAGCTCAAGATGTGAGAGATACTTCTAGTTTTTATAATTTTGTTTTAATGAGTGTCAAGGATGAAGTTGTTCATATAGCATAGAAGATTCAAAATGCAGAGATAGTGAAGGTTCCATAAAGGCCTCTAACAAGAGAATAACCAGTGGCTCAAAAGTTGTAACCAAAGGTTAGTGGATCATCATTCACATAATATATAAAATGAATAAATAAAATTTTATTAGTATAATGTGGGATTCCCTTTACATTATAGGGAAAAGATAAATGCTTAATCAAGATCTTTCAAATCTTAAGGTATCTAAAGAACTAGTTGAGAAACAAGGAGCTATCTTGGCCAATTTAGACTAGCAAATCAAGAAATTTGATGAGTAGGTACATAACATGATAAAGGTGGAAAAAAATAATTTAAAATAAAAAAACCTTCCCTTTTATCTCTCTTTTATATTAGGTGATTTCTTAGTCCATAATTGTATGGTAGATAGTGGGGGTAGTCGCATTGTCATGACCAAATAAATTGCAGATAAGCTTGGTCTTGTCTATGAGCCAAATACCAAAGGAGATTGAAATTATATGTCTCACAAAAAAAGATATTAGGAATAATAAAATATTTGAAATTTATATTACATGCTTTCCTCAATTTTATTATTTAGTAAGATGTAGTTGTAGTAGACTTGCCTCCCTATTTTGCCATGTGCATGTCAAAAGACTTTGCTTCAAAGATTAGAGGATATTTGTTAGCTAATTGGTACTAAGGTGATAATATTTTTTTAATGTATTACAATATTTCATTTGGAGATATATATCCCAAGTATGGTGAACACTAATTTTGTTATCTCAAATAAGGTACTAAAAAATAGTGAGGTGGAAACTGAATCACCTCTAGATGGAGTCCCAAATATTTTCCTTGATGAATGGTCCTCTAATTTTAATGGAAATTACCCCTAAAATTTAATTTAATAATAAGTACTTGGTGTCTATTATCTTAATGAAAATGATTAACTAATTCCAACATTGATGAAATATGATCAACCTAGTGATGGACTATGACAACTATATTTTGATGGATCTAGGAATAAACATGGCACTGGAGATGGAATGATGTTAATTTATCTAGAAAATAAAAGGTATTTATCTTCTCTCAAGGTTTTATTTTGGTTTTTTAAATAACTTTATTGAATCTAAATCACTAGTGTATGGTTTATAATGGGCAAGAAAGATGAATGTCAATTCTTTACAAGTTTTTAGAGATAGTGAGCTAGTAGTTCACCAAGTAAGGGGACTTAATATATGAAATAACACACTAATTAGGTCCTATAAGCATATATTATGGGACCTAGTTGAATACTTTAAATAATTAAATATTTAATCAATATCAATAAATAATAACAAGCATGTAGATAGGTTCGCTGCAATTGGGTCACAATTCAGTATCCAAGATGACATAAAAAAGGAAAAAAGTTTAATCACACATCAAGGTAGTTATAAGGCCTTAGGTCACATAACCATGACAATTGGAAAGTATTTGAGATGATAGTTATATTGTCATATTATTATAATAGGAATATGAATTCTCCTCAAGAAACCAAGATAAGCATTTACATTAGTATGGTGACCAGAATGTTCAATTAAAGATAAATAAGTTGCCTAAAGGGTTGGTCACCCTTGAAAACATATTCAGTACAGATGATAAATTTATAAAAGAAAAGCTTTATTTATCAACCAAGTAAAAACACTATACAAATGTAGAGATTGTAATTTTTAAGAGTTTAAAGCTAGCCAAAATTTTCACATCTTCAGAGAAAGAAAATTTTATTAAGTCATGTTCAAATTTATCAAATGTATTTCCATAGAAGTAAAGTGAACTTAAAGGATTTTATCCAAGTCTATATCAACATACCATTGAGTTATAAGATGAGACTAGGCCAGTCAGATAGAGAAAAAGGCCTATCAACCCAAATATTGAACGAGAGATAAACTACATAAGCTCATTGAGTCAACTATAATATTTATAATTAAGCACTCAACTTAGGTGGAAAATCTTGTTCTAGTATAGAAAAATAAAGGTGAAATAAGGCTAGGCTTATTTTAAAGACCACTATCTATTTCCACTAATGGAGCAAATTTTATAGTTAGTGGTAGGTTTAGAAAGGTTGTCTTTATTAGATGGCTAAAGTAGATATAACCAAATTTTGGTTAAAGAAGAACAATTCAAAATAGCATTCACCAAAAAGTGGGGGACTTTTGCATATAGAAAGATGCCTTTTGTTTATCCAATGCTAGAGCCACTTTTTAAAAATCCATGGACATGGCATTTCAAGCTTTCCTTAACAGGGTTATACTTAAAAATTTAGATGATATAATAGTATTCTCTAATAGTGCATATGAACATATGATTCATCTCACACCAGTTTTTTAAAGTTACAAGGAATTTGGGGTGTCATTGAATCTAAAAAAGTGTGTTATCTCTATTCATGAAGGTAGGATTCTTAGACATGTAATATCAAAATATGGTATAATAATAGATCTTGATAGGATAGACTCAATTGTTTCACTTTCCTTACCTAAGCACAAGAAATCCTTGAAAATATTTTTAGACAAGATAAATTTCATAAGGAGATATATTTTAAATTTTTCTACTTTAGCTAGTCCACTCACAACCATGCTAAAGAAGGGTTAGAGTTTTAGTTGGTCCAAATAAGGAGTAATAAGATTTCAATAGATCAAGAAATCTATATCTAGTGCTCCTATACTCCTAAACCCTGAATTCATAAAATATTTATTCTTATACACCTATGTTAACATTGACACAATTTCAAGTATTCTCATGCAACAAAATAAAGAGACTTTAGAGCAGCCAATAACCTTCTTTAGTCAAGACTTATAAGAATATGAAACATGGTATTATTTTTTTGAAAGGAATTTAATTTTAGTCATAATGTCTCTTAAAAAATTTAGGTACTTATTACCCAATAATAATTTACTTGATGGTTTCACATCTAAGTGTCAAGGATTTCATCTTGAACAATGATATAAATGACAAGAGAGTTGGTTGGATAACCAAATTCATGGAATATGATGTTGAAATCAAGATCACAAAGTTGGTTAGAGGTAAAGGAATTTATGAACATCTATCCCAAGACTTGAAAGAGACTAATGGGATGGTTATGGTGTCAAATGATGAAGAAGTTGTAACTAATTAGACCTCATTTTCCAGTTGGTTCTAAGATATAGTAAGATATTTATAGGATGGTATTTATCCTTCTCATCTAACCCCTTTAAAGGGGAGATATTTTATATTACAATAAATTCCTTTTCTTCTTGTTAATAATGTGTTGTTCAAAAAGGATATCTATGGTATATTTATAAAATGCATAGAACCAGGTCAAGCATAGAAGTTACTTGAGAAATTCCATGATGGATATGGTGGAGGATATTATTCAACAAGGATCATATCCCATAAGATCATGAGAGGTGGGTATTATTGGTCAAGATTATCTGGTTATTGTCATGAATGGGTCAGAAAATGTAGATAGTGTACCATGTTTGTTGGAAAGGTTAAACTTTCAGCCTTACCTCTCTAACCAATTTTAATGAAATAAACCTTTGTCTAATGGGATTGGACTTTATTGGTCTTATTAATCCCCCCTCAAGATCAGGACACAAGTGGATCCTAACCACCATATATTATTTTACTAGATGGATAGAGGAATTAGAATTAAAAGAAGCCAATGAAACTAATGTTTTGGAATTATACAAATGTTTTTTTACTAGATTTGGTGTCCCTTCAATCATAGTTTCTAATAATGCTATGGATTTTTTAGGATCTAAGATTAAACAATTGATAATTCAACATAGTATTTTTCTCAATACCTCATCAAACTATTATCCACAAGGTAATGGCATTTATGAGTCCACTAATAAGAATTTATTTCATATCATCAAGAGGAATATTAAAGATAATCAAAGATTATGGCATCTCAAAATGAAGTCAGCTCTATGGGCTTATAGGATCACCTATAAGAGGTCAATTATCAATTCTCCATACAAGCTAGTATATGGTAAGGAAGAAAGAATGTCTATTTCTCTTGAATTCCCTACTTTGTAAATAATGCATCAATTTGAGCTTTTGGAGAATGAGACAATAAAAATCAAATATTCTGAGCTCATGGAGTTAGAAGAGATAAGGCATCAGTCTATGTTGGTTATGGAAGCCCATAAAGTAATGGTGAAGAAATATTTTGATAAAGGAGCTTCTTCAACAAGTTTTCAAGAAGGAGATTTGGTCCTCAAGTGGGATGAGGATAGAGCTAAGCTAGGAAGGGACAAAAAATGTGACTCTCTCTAGAGTGGTCTACACATATTTTCTAGATGCAAATCCCACAATGCTTTCCTACTCATAAGGATGAATGGTGATGAGATTCATATCCTAGTCAATGGGATACATCTTAAGCGATGATATTAAGGAAGCTAGTCCCTTGTACATAGTTTTATTTAATTTTCTCTAATTTTTTTTCTAACATTTTAGTTTCCTTTATATTTTTCCCCAAATAAGTACTTTGTTGCATAGTTCTTTAGTATGTTATTTTCCTTTGATTTATTAGGCTAGTTTCCCTTTCAAGTTTGTTTTTTTCCCTGTTTGTTGGAATTTTTTTATCTTTGAAATTCAAATGGTTATCTTGAAGTCACGTAAATAATATAAAAGTCATATATCTGATATGATTTATCAAGCATAATAGGCATGCTACCCAACTAAGTCACCAAAGATGTTGACCAAATTTGGTCTCCATACCAAAAATGTGCCTAGTTTAAGAGTTCAGTGGAAGGAACAAGGTCATGATCAAAGAAGTGACCCAATGTCAAAAGGATAAAATATACCTCAAGTGGAGATCATATAGCTTTTGAACATATTTTTAAACACTTTAAGAAAGCTTTACCTGTGATCTGATTGATCTTTAAGGGATAGGTCTATAGTTACAGGTGAAGGGTCCAAGCAATTTTCATGGTGTCCAATAATATGAACTAGGTTGTAAAATCTTAATGAAATAATCATATCCTTAAAATATTGAGTAAAAGATGGACTCTAAAAATTTGAGGAACTAGATGATCACATAAATGTCATGAAAAAACACCTAAACAAGATTGTTTGAGCATTTTTTATCTCCACTTAAAAAGCTCCTAAAAACCAATAGATCAAGTGGGATAGGTCAGCATGTCAACAGTCTAAGTCATGATCAACAACCAATGAATAAAGGGTGAGATCAAGACTTTTTGATGAAAGTAAATGAGACATTATTTGACCTCAACAAGATTAAAATAAAGGAAACTGATCTTGAATATGATCCAAGTGGAACCACCAAGACCAAACATCACCATTAAAACTCTATATAGGTAAAATAGGTATTTTAGACCAAATACAAAGATCAAAGATAGACCAGTGATTATGAAGAAAAGTCAAGTAATCTATAGGTTTCCATGGATATTATGACTATGTGAAAACCAATAAGTGGATTGGTTTTCACTTATAAAGGACTTGTGTTTGATATTGAAGAAAATGCAGATGTAAACGTGATCATGGAGAGGCATCTCACCTATAATTTGGGTCACATTTTTAATAAATAGGTACATAAGGCCACCTAAGGTAGATGTGGCATAATTCTACCAATTCCAAGACATGGTCCTCATTAGCAAATCAGATATATAATAACATGTAGCTTTGAGAAAAGACCCGGTGGTTGGATAAGGCAAGGGCATTTAATTATTTTACATAATTTGTTCCTCATTGATAAGGTAATAAGTTAGCATCCTCAAGAATACTAATCCATCAAGAGTAGTTGGAACTCATTCAAATTTTTATATCTGCTAAGTCTCTCTCTCTCTCTCTCTCTCTCTCTCTCTCTCTCTCTCTCTCTCTCTCTCTCTCTCTCTCTCTCTCTCTCCTCTTTTCTATAAATACAAGTTTCTAAGCCTCAAATCACATCCCTCTTTTTGGTATGACTAGTCTCTACCAAAATTTGTACTATAACACCTTTTTGGATGCAATAAATATTGAAATCCATCATTTTTTAAGATAGGTTGAAGTGTATTCCATGAACTTAGGTACTATGGTTAATTGAATGTATGTTCTTTGTCTATGTTTGAGTTTTCCTCACCTTTAGGAAGTGCTTAGTAGTTCTCATAGGTCATTATAAGTGCAATTTATAGTTTTTTATCTATCTTGAAAGTGGATATTTACCTTCTCTTACTAATTTGATAATTGATTAATGCCTTATTCTAAAATATTTATGTGAGATTGATATTCTTTGGTCTTGAATGTGTCTCATAGTGTGTTTTGTGTGAGTTTGAGTGATCAAATCATTGGTGCATCACTTATTCTTCATGATTTTCATAAAGTTATTATTAAAATCTATCTCTCTTTTCCAAGCAAGTGCTACTTTAGGTTTAGTATAGGTGATAGATCCAAAAGGAAGCCGACCTTCTCTTAATGTCTGATATGTTATTAGGATACCCAAAGCCTAGAATCAGTCCCATGTTGGACTAGGTTTGAGTAAAATACTTGAACAATCTTCTACTCAGTTAGGGTGCAATCTAGAACACCAATGGGAATTACATTTGCTAATAAATTGAGAGGATCTAAAATTCATATCTATAATGGATGTTGATGATGATTCTAATGCTAGTTTTGATGATAATACAAATTTAATACACATGAACATTGATGAATATTAATGTGGATTATGTTTTACACCATTTAGCCTAGGATACTATAGATATTATTTAAAGTAAATAATTCATAGGAACACAAATAAAGGGAAAAAATGATTTAAGATGTTGACAAAGGAAATAAAAAGTGTTGTAATATCAATTCCACATAGAATACTATTTTATCCCATGTACCATGGACTAACATATTTTTCAAATATAGCATTACATAGAGAAGAATGCAAAAAATATAAACCAATGTTTACATATATGAATAGGGTTCCATTTTCAAATTCAATTAATAATGTTGAACTCATTGATCTAGAACTAATTATTAGAATATAAGCTAATAGTGCACAAGATAGACCACACGTTATGCTATAAATCTTACTTGACAGGGAAATGATTATTTTTCCCATACTAAGGCATATGTATACTAAAATATAATCTAATCAAGAGGGAAATAAAAATTTTCATATTCATATAATTAAAGGGAATGCTAATGATAATTTTTCATCTTTAAAACAAAAAATATATAAATATAAGGATAAAGACACTATCTAGATTATACAACTCATAATACAATCTAGTAAAGATCAAAATTAGGGTCAAATACACAAAAAAATGGAAGCATTATTGAAGGAATCCTTTGACTATTTAGGTTTTTATTGATAATTAATATAGAAAGCATGTGGAAATAGAATAAGACAAAACCAAATTTATGTACAATTGTATTTCATCAGCACATATGTCATGATAAATATGAATTGAAAAAATATATAATATCAAGATTATAAAGGACATATTACAATACTATTTACATATGGTCCCAAAGTCATAGACATATTATTTTTTGTTATAAAAATAAGAAATTAGATAAATGCCACATTAGTCCAAATATGGTCACACAAATGAAAGTTACAATTGATAAGTTGTGTCACTATCTTAAATT